>JALLBJ010000208.1:0-36095 GCA_036940105.1 Skeletonema potamos
CCAAGACACTAGCACATCCCCATATGTCTATACTATCGATTGGCGCGTCGGGGAGGTGTTGTTCATGGTGATGATGACTGTAATACGCGGCCTATGTCTCCTATTTCGGCTGCATCGGAGCATTTCCGTTATTTTATGGGCATCGCGAGTGTCTCCTTTAATATGCCTTACCGTGCGTCACGTTCTCGGAAGAGTTGCCGATAACACAATTTGCTAGGTAAAAGTATGGGGTCGTGACGCACGGTAAAGTGCCGTTTTTGAGCTACTACGCAGTCCCCAGTATCTAGTATTTGGGTTGTTGGTGTTGTGTTTTATCATGGGGGGAAAAGTTAGCAGGAGCCACTCTCCGATCTGCTGCGTGATTTGAACTGGGCGAAAAATCATTTAAATCGGCCTGTACTATTCCTACCGTAGACGCACGAGGCCTTTTTTGCTATGCCGCGTTTTTTTTTCGAATTTCAATCTGTCATAAGATTGGTGCCGGTTGGCATTTTGAACCAGGGCTACGTAGGAACTTGATTCGGTCTTGCGACGATTGTTTCCCGGACTACTTATCGAAACTTGTACACATTATGGTAGCATCTACACGAAAGTCTGCCTCGATAAAAGTGTTCCCTCCTAACAAGCGCAAGTAATCAAAGAAACCGTGAAAGATTGACAAAGACGGTTGTCATGACAATGACAAGAACAAGGGTGCCTCCTCTCTGGAAGGAGAAGGAGAAGGCGGCCCCCGAGGCGGAACGTAGCAGCAGGGGCCTCACTGAGACGCATGCCATGGCGGCGAAGGCGAAGGCTGTCAAGGTCGATGTCAATCTTCCAGAGGAGAAGGCCGAGGTAGTTGTCACTGTGGAAGAGGTCGCCCCCAACAGCATGGGCATGGCAGCGATCATCACACAAGCTCTAGCTCTGGCCGAAGAGGAGGCAGTCGGCGGCACGGGAGCGACATTAGGTGACAAGGAGGTCACTCTCCGCGCCATCAAACCTGTTACCCCTATTAAGAGTAAACATGAACCACCACCTTCTTCACGTAGCCCCACATCCCAGTTCGAATACGATATCATGGACGCAATTCACCCAACTCTTGACTTCGACAGTCTAAACAAGAGTTATTCCGACACTCTAAAGGTCGTCGAAAATAACTCCATCTCTTCAGAGGAATCTCTCCAAGAAAGGAACGATGAAGAGTCAATCGCAACAGATGGACTCTCTACTGACATCAAGGCCGATGAAGATGAGTTAGTCGTAGACAAGGTGATTGAGACCGTAATGGCTCGAACAGATTGTCTTGCAGATTTCATGTTTTGCCAGCTTCAATGTACTTTTCCTAACGCGGTTGACGAGGCGAATGAATTTATGTCCAATAATTTGCATAATCTCTTCTTCGAGGGCGACGGGAAGGAGGAATCAGGAGAGGAAGTAGGGGCATTGATTCGTCCACTAGACGAAGAAGTAGAAGCTTACGAAGGAGTGAGCTGCCACATTTTCGGTTCTTGCCGTCAAGCAGCTCCCGTTGCAACAGTTGATGAACCAAATGAAGACGAAGAAACGAATCTCAAGATAAAGAATGTAATGTACAGCCCAGGGGCAGGAATCGTGAGAAATGTCGTTCCTAAACTATCGGACGACAAGGTGCTGATTAATGTAGATGCTACGACTATCTCTGCACGCGACTGTCTTGAAAGACTCCGCCGTGACAGCAACAAAGAGTTAAAATATAAAGTTTGGGTGCCAGGACACGAGATTGTTGGCCATGTCGTGCGTGCAGGGCTGAACGCAGAGTTCTTGTTAGACAAGCGTATTGTTGCCTTGTTGCCATATGGAGGTGGATGCTCGCAGTACGTGTGCATTGACGCCAAGGATGTGATTGTTCTGCCAGAAGAGGCAGACAGTAGTGATAGTGAAGTGGTTGCACTGTTGTCGACGTATATGCCTGCCTATCAATGTTTGGAATCTGTCGGTATTGAACTAGAGGAAGAGAGGGAGGAAGAGAAGGAGGTTGAACCAGAGGAGGAAGAAGACGATTGGTCTCCGGAATATGCTGGGCAAAAGAAAAGTCTTCTTTTGGGAAAGAACGTCTTGATTGTTGGTGCTGGCAGTCCAGTTGGGCTAGCTTTGGTTGATCTGTCGAGGAATGCTGGAGCAACTGTCTATACGGTGTCGCATATCGCTCACTTGAGTGCTATCCGTGAAATGGGGGCCAACTATTGGTATCAATTCACCCAGAAGGAGGTCTGGGAGGAAGAATGGCGAGGTAAGATGGATTTGATCGTTGATACAGTCGCAGATTCCGAGAACAATCCATCCTTCTTCAAGGTCAAGAAGACTCGTGGACGGCTTGTAAGGTTAGATATCACTTCCTGCGGGCAGAAGTACGTGCCACGCCGGCCAAATGCGAGTATTCAAGAAGAACATGGTCTGATGAAGAAGTTGTTTGATAGCTACAAAGAACGCGTTATCAACGACAAGGCTATCAAGTATGATATATTCCACAGTTTCAATGACGATAAGGAATTGTTTACGGAGGATCTAGCCTATTTGCTACGTTTGCTTCAGATTGGCAAGATTAGACCCAGAATCTTTTCTCGAGTGAGCTTTAACGAGCTTGAGGGCAAATGGGTTGAGGGCGAATGGCAAAAGGTAATGTCAGCAAAGGCAAATGGTGTTGTTTTAGTTCTTCCGGGACGAATGGTGTAGGTCTTAGTGGTAGTATGTCCCCTGGAAGTTGGGCTTTAGTTGGTGTCGATGCAGAGAAAAAGGTATTGGTTTCACGAGGCTGCGTGTTGAGTCTTGCATCTCATAGGTCAAAGAAGTTTTTATGTGTATGCTCTATTAGTTTTTCATTTTGGAGATATTGGTTGAAGCCAATGACAGTGTGTAAAACTAAATGAAAGTAGCTGTCTGTTGAACGGAATGATGTGTGTGCTAATGTTTTAAATATTATGTGCAACAAAACAAAAATCAGCGTCGTCTGTCCCCGTATCGTACGCAGTCGTTTTGAGTTTTTCCTCTTCAGCTTCACAAAGACAAAGCCTACGTTCGACGTTGGTTTTAGAACTGACCAGGCCTAAGTCGAGGCTGCCGCTGCGTTCATCTACTCAATCCGAAGGTGAACCTGTAAGACTTACTGAACCTATTGATAGACTCACTCCATAGAGTCTATCACAATCAGAAGTCGTCACCATTTGGCACCATCTCCGGGACGGAACTAATAGCCTTGGAGGCAGAGAGCTGTGGCTGTGGCCACTCCGACGACTTAAACGCATGAGACACTGAAGAGAAGAACACAACTGCGATCAACACTTCCAACATTCATCTGATCATTTCTTCTTCTTTATTACTCGTTCGTATATTCACATACAACTTTGTGGCTGCAACATTATGTGTTGGGTGTTATTTGACTATTTTTTTTTTCCAAAGAGCCTGCACTCCTCCTCCTCCTCCTCATCAAAGGTAATCTCCACTCGACCAAGTTGGTGTTGTTGTTGTTGTTGTTGATTCACCGAAGAAGAATTTGCATCACTAATATAATAATGCCCATCCTCATCCTCCCCATCATCATTCAAATACTCCACATCATGTTGATCTAATCGTCCCAACATCAACTCTAGTTTTTCAATCTCCTTCGCCTCACGATGTACGAACTCTTGTATTTCCTGCCGTTCACAATCGGGACATATCCGAAGGATATCCTTCCATCCGCCTAGGACACCCATGATGGCTTTTTTGCGTAGTTGGATGTGTGGGTGGAAGATGCATCGACCTTTATTGTCACAGGCGTGGACTACCACTGCTGCTGATGCTGATTTGTTGTTTGGATTGGAGTTGTCGTTGTGGTGTGCAAGATGTGTTTGTGATGGACAAGTCTTCAACTCTTCTTCTCTGCAGAGCTCTTGTTGTTTTATAGGTTGTTCCTTCTGTTGTAGTTGATTCGAATTGCCGCCTTTGGCTCGTTGACGGCGTGATTCTCCCAAGGCCAACGAGGAAGTGATGGAAGGCGGTCGGTCCTCAGACTTTTTGTTACTATGTGCTGATGATGGATTACTACTTGACTTTTTTGATCTTCTCCTGGATGATCGATTATTGGACGATGATAAATCCAAAGAAGCGGCAGGAGGAGAAGAAGTCCCTCCTGTTTGATGTTGATGTGTTTGTGTTCTCTTGGTATTTGATCGACCGGACGATGAACAACCCCCCGATCTGCCGGAGACGGAGACAAGCGAACAACGACCACCAGAGGAGCCATCATCGATCTTCGGAGGATCGTCCAACATAATAATAAATATTCAGCGATGTACAAGCTCAGAAGTGGGTCGCAAGTGGCAGGGCATTATGTTTGAAGGTTGTTGAAGTAGAAGCCCATTCTCCACCTCTACATCCACACATTCTATGGTACCAAATTGTAAGCTGTCGTGCGAAAGGGGAATCACATGTTGCAGTAAGTTGGCGGACTTTTTGAGTGTCAAAACTACCCAAATTGCAACCGTGTTACCCATTTACTGCCCGAACAGCCAGCAAGCCGCAAGCGGCAAGATCCAATCAACAGCGCAACGCATGCAAGCAACCAAGCTACCAAGAACAACAGTATGTACTATTTTGCGATGTGTTTTAGATCTCTCAGAACACAAAGCAATAATAAACCACCATTAAGTGTACCATAATCAATCCAATAAACAAAAAGAACCATGAGCGAAAACAAACTCCGCTGCCTCGAAGTAATTTTCTAAAGAAGCTCGAATCCACCGCCACCGGTGGCTCCGGCGGTGACTCCCCCGGCGACTCCCCCGGCGAATCCGGCATTGCCCTCTCGATTCTCAACAGCAAATGCACCCTCCAAGCCAAATAAGACCACGCCGCCGATTATGAAAGTGAAGGATCCTCTGCATTACATGGAGATCGTGAAAAGAATTATGCCGATACGGTGGGCTTGGTAGAGAGAGTATCAAGCACCATAACATATTGGAACAAGAGGTGATAGTGTGCTTGTAGTTGTAGGGGATGGAGAGCCAAATTCCCCGCATTCATTTCCCTATACCAACCCCTTCTATTCCGTTCGCTTCGGTGTCTTTGCAGTTACGATGCCTCCATGAGCACGCCTCGATTGCTTTGAGTCACTCCGCAGTACTGTATCTATGGCTTCACGCAAACGTGCAAAGAAAACTGGATTGCTGACGATGCGGGGCACTACAATAGGTAATTAAGTAGTACATAGTCGGTCAATTCAAATCAAACGAAACAAAACAAATCCTACAAGTCAAAGAAAAGACAAATCCTACAATTGCGCGATCAATATTGGTGGGAGAATGCCATACCAATAGACCTTGCCTTTGGTCTTTGTTTTTGGAGCCCCCTATTTCGTTAGCCGTACTGGATTTCAGTCAAATCATTCTTGATTGCAACTCCCTACACAAGCACCTATCTCATTCATTTAACCTAACCAAACTTCCTTACACTTGAAACCAATAATAACTTCCACTGTCAACGCCAACACCATCATGATAGGGCGCACCAACCACCATCTTGTCTTCAGAGATTGAAACACACTCGCCAAAATAATCGCCTGCAGCTCCATCATCAGCAACGAGCTTGGATTTCTTTGTCCAAGTAACTCCGCTCCTCTCAAAGAGATACGCTGACCCACTTTTGAGGCCTTTGTCATCATCACCGGGCGCACCAACCACCATCCTGTCACCAGAGATTGAAACACTTTCGCCAAAATAATGGCCTGCAGCTCCATCATCAGCAACGAGCTTGGATTTCTCTGTCCAAGTAACTCCGCTCCTCTCAAAGAGATACACTGAACCACTTGCTATGCCATCTTCGGGCGCACCAACCAAAACCGTGTCACCAGAGATTGAAAGACTAAGGCCAAAATAATCGTTTGCAGCTCCATCATTAGCAAGGAGCTTGGCTCGTTGTGTCCAAGTATCTCCGCTCCTCACAAAGACATACACTGATCCACTTGCCATGCCTTTGTTGTTGCTATCCTGAGGTGCACCAACCAAAACCGTGTCTTCATAGATTGCAACGCTCCAGCCAAAAAAAGTACCTGCAGCTCCATTAGCAGCAATAAGCTTGGCTCGTTGTGTCCAAGCACCTCCGTTCCTTTCAAAGACATATGCTGCACCGCTGGCTTGGTCGGTGCCAACCACAACATTGTCTCCAGAGATTGCAACGCTCCAGCCAAACCGCTTATCTCCACTGTTGATTCTGGCTTGTTGTGTCCAAGCATCTCCGTTCCTTTCAAAGACATACGCCGAACCAATAGCTTTGGTATCATCACCAGGCGCACCAATGACTAAAGTATCACCAGAGATTGCGACACTCAAGCCAAATATATCCCGCTCAGCTCCATCATCAGCGAAGAGCTTGGCTTGTTCGTCAAAACCACCCCAAAAAGGGTTGTATTCATAGACATATGCGGCACCATGGACATAGCCATGTTCATCATCTTCGGGTGCAGCAACCACGTAGGTGTTACCAGAGATTGAAACGCTATGGCCGAAATAGTTATAATCAGCCGAATAGAGCGAACGGGTGCCAATGGCACCAGCGTTAGGTGCTCGAAGATTTGAACCACGTGACGCTACACTATGAAGTGAACGCATGCCACCCCTCAAGTTGTGACTAGTCATCGTGCCAGTGGTAGACTGAAGAGCTCCACCCAACACAAGACTCGTCATTGCAGCAGTAGGCCATTTCATCTTCATTTGTTGTTCTTTGTTCTTGTTGTTGCGTATGCGATGTATTCTTATTCGTTCTGTTGTTGTTTCTGTATGTTTTTTTATGACTTCGTGCAACTTATGCGGACGAGTGTGCGTGGGATCAAACTCAAACATGAAAGCGAGCGCTGTTCCTGGAGGTGGAGGGCAGTTGGCCACTGTGTTCCCTAGTTCTAGTTAGTTTCAGTGTGATCATCGTTTTACTTGGATTAGCGCATCGGTGCTAGCTGTCAAAAAACAGAAGTCCTAATTTATATGGGAAGTGTGTGAGTGTGCGAGAAAGAAAACTGCCAGCATCACATGCGAACCTAGCTGTCCTTTTATTTCTGTTTCTTCGTCTTCGGCCTCTAATTAGCTGTCAAAAAGAACTCCAAAGACAAGAATTAGGGGTGATTTGAAGGCTCATAAGTAGAGCTCTCCCTCTCTCTTTCTCTCTCTCGCTCTAGAGAGCCATCCTCTACCATAGAGAGAGAGAGGGAAAAGTGATGAGAAGTGGGTGAGGTGCACGGTTAGTTGGGTGTGTTTTTTGTCAGGTTGTGTTGCAGAAGTGGCGGACTTTTTAAGATGGTTATCTTTCAAAACTATGTACCCAAATTGCAACCGTACTACCCATTTACTGCCCGATCAGCCAGCAAGCAGCAAGCTAGAGTAAAGTATTGTTCCAACGCAAGGCAAGAACAAGATGAAGATCTCTTCGGAACACAAAACATAAACCACCAGTGAACCATAATAAATCCAATAAACAAAAAAGAACCATGAGCGATAACAAACTCCGCTGTGCCCTAATCTACCGCCTCGAATCCACCGGTGGCTCCGGCGGTGACTCCCCCGGTGAATCCGGCATTGCCCTCTCGAACCTCAACAGCAACTGTACCCTCCTAGCCAAATACGACCACGCCGCCGATTATGAAAGTGGAGGATCCTCTGCATTATATGGAGATCGTGAAAAGAATTATGCCGATGCGGTGGGCTTGGTGGTGGGAAATGATCCACCGGCTGGGGTGGCTGAGGAGGGGGTTTTGGGGGGGTTTAAGGTGGTGCAGAGTGATATGCATCAGGTGGTTTATGGGGCTGATTCGGAGGGATTGTGTGAGTTTTTTATTTATTATTGTATTTATTGAGCGGCTGTTTTGGTTTTATGATTTATTTTGCATGATATGATAAATGGATCGAAAATGTCCATCTCGTCATTTTTTGAAAGTGACAAATCGGTTGGGGGAGAGATAGGCCGTCACCTTTTAGTGTCATTGGAGACATCTTTCTTCAAAATAAAATGCCCTTCCTCTCTCTTTGACATCGGGCCGTGGGCAGCAATTATTGCTCCTCTCATGGGGTCGGACAACAAAGGCACTTTTCAACATCTTTTTTTTTGTTTCCTCTTTTATTTTGTGCTCATATTATATATATTCTTATTTTTTTGCCTCTTCCTAATCTCTATTGCTCCGAAACTAAAATACGCAACAAACATATAATTGCCGCCCCCATCATCCCTATGATCATATTATTCCAACAATAAAACAAAATCAATAACCAAACAGGTCTTGCCATAGTGACCGGACTCAAATACCCTTCCCGCACTGCAATCGCCATGCTTACAGAACTTTACACCCCCTACTCGGAACAATTCAGCCTCCAAGCCAAATCTGCCACAACCAACTCCCTTACCAAAAAATCCAAACAACTGCTCTCCACGGTATGTAAAAAATACGATGATTCCTCCAAGGTTGACAAGGCATCGGCATTGAATGTGAAAGTTCAGGCAGTACAGGCTACCATGCAAGATAATATTGCGGCCATGCTAAAAAATACCGAACAGGCGGAATCACTTGCCGAACGATCCAATCAATTGAATGAACAGGCGAATGTGTTTCAGAAGAAGAGTAAGGATTTGAGGAAGCAAATGAGATGTAAGAATATCAAAATGACGATTATTTTGGTGACGTTGGTTGTGGGGGTGCTGGTGATTATTTTGGTTCCTTTGATTGTGAGGGCGAAGAATGCGGCCAAGGGAGGGAGGATGTTGAGGGGATTTTTGGAGGAAATTGGTGAGGCTTAAGAGAGAGAGAGAGAGTAGTGATGGGGGAATTGGAGAGATAGCTTGAGATGATGATGATGTATTGGTTCTGTTAGTGGTGCAAAAGAGAATGGGGATGATGTGGTTGTTAAGTGAGCGAATTGAGGTAATTGCAAGCTCGTGATGTTTCAATCCGTAGTATATAGTTACAGCTGCTTCATTAGTGTCTAGTCCCCTTCAAACTTCCTTACACGTCTTCAGCATCCACTTCTGATAAACCCAGCAACCTACAAGCATCGGTGCATTTATGAGTCTCGAAGAAGGCCTTCATCCCATTGCTACCTCGATCTGTGCGACCAAAGTTCCACTTCTTTCTCACGTTGGTTCCCCTACTGCGGTCTTGCCGACGATTTCGGCGTTGCATGCGCTCATGTTGGTGGATGACAGGATCAGTTAGCTCATATACTTTTGATCCATCTACCTTCACTGAGAAGACTCCTTGCAGGTCAACAACCATGAAGTTACCCCTTGACCTCTCATAAGAAAAGTGACTGAAAGCCTGGGGAAAGTATGCATCATGAAGATCATCATAATCACCTACACCAGGCTCTACTTCTTTGCAGTCAAATAAATCTCCACCATCTTCATCTTCATCATTTGTCAGTTCCTCCTCTTCCCCATCCTCGCTTTCTTCCTCGATAATCCCAAGATCAATGCATTGTGGATGAATCGCTACTCCAAGATTATTCGTTTGCATTTGCTTCACCAATTTCTTAACTTCATCCTCAACGAAACCCATGTTGCTATTGAACTAGGAGGATATAAATATAGTAAGTCGATCAGATGTGTCAAATGAGATACTGCATGAGAGGAAAAGTAACAATATAATATCTCATACTCATATGAAAACATACCTTTATGTAGTCCCCTTCGAGGTATCTTTCGATCAGAATGTTCTTCTCAACTCCATTCTCCATTAGCTCAGCAACCATTGGTTCTATAAAGTGAATTCTGGGCAGACCACGAATACAAGCTTGGGATGTTACGTCGAAGTATTTTTCGGCCTCATCGAGTGCATCATTGAATCTTCTTGCGAAGCTTGAAGCGATGTTCTGTGTTCGGAGGAAATTCTTATGATAAGCCATTGTCGATTTGTAGTACTCTCCAGCAAATCTGCTTTCTTTCGCCACCATCGCAGGCCCAATGTAATGTCCATCCGCGTCAAGGAAGCGTACTGGAAATAATTGTGTATCGGTGTGTGTGTGAGAGAGTGTTGTTGTTGAAGGAGAAGAGAGATCTTCTCTACACAGGACCGAGCTTGCTTACCTCTACGAACAATGCGTTCTGCTCCTTCACCAAAGACTTGGTCTTTGACAGCAATGCAAAAAGAGGGGAGATGTTCTTTACCTTTATGCTGCAAAGATCCCATCGCAAGTCTTTTGAGCAGTCTGTCACACTCGCTTTCCTGTGAGACGCCATAGCTTGCTTTGTGGTAATCAAATGCGTTCCCCTCTCTAAATGGCCCTCTGAAGCAGCTCCTGCAAACAAAGGCTGCATTACAATCTGGGCAGGTGTGAAGACGATCTTCCGAAGAGCAGTGTCCGCATCGCCGACTGACAATTTCAATGAAACCACCCGTGCGCCGCTCGTTCCAAGTCCAAGCCCAGAAGCGCGTAACATAACGGGACTCATCATCAAGTGCATAGTTCTTCCACGTCCCTTCTGAGTCTAGAGTGTGAAACTTCTCACGCACAATATCCATCCTCAACTGTCTTAATTGACCTGTTCTCATCTCTGTCATCTCTGTCCTCGAAGTCGTTAGAGAAGATGCGAGGCCACTAACAATATGCGAGAGAGAATCTGCGTCAAGACTTGGCTTTCCAAAGGAAGCCTTTGATTTAAATTGCTTTACCTCCTCTACCATCTCCTCCAATGTGGAGAAGTCTGCCGATTTCTCAGCCATTCCAATACACGAGACTGACAATCTTCTGCCAAACTTACTACCTAATTTCCCAATATTGTTCACAATCACGGGGTGATCCTGTTTGGGGTCGGAAGGCTTCCCGTCGCTGAAGAAGAGTAGCGACAGAGAACAGCTGGCATTCGCATTGAATGTCAACAGTTCCTCCGCCTTGGCGATCGCTGGAAGGTAGAAACCATGACCAGATGGCTTGAGGTTTGCCCACTCTCGCAAATCAATCAGCTTATTGTAGAGAATCCAGGATGTAGGCTCGCATTTGATTATGACCTCTGCATCTTCCCTCATCGCAACCACTGATATCAAATCAGTCGGTCCACGCAACCCCTTCTCCAAAAGATCTTTTACATAGTCTCTTGCTAGTACCATCCATACTCCATCTGAACGACATCGAGCTCCATTGACATCGTCCATGCGCATAGATCCACTCATGTCAATAACAAGAACAGAGTGACTTGTCCACTGTGATTTCCCATCTTCCTGGGTGAAGAGGTGGGACAGCTGTATGTGCTGGTAGGCCATCTCCTTCTTCTGCTCCTTGCTCTCAAAGGAGTATTTGTCAAGCATGATAGGCTTTGTGACCTGCGTCCCTGAATGTTTAGATGAATTGCTGCTCTTCCAACTTGTGACAGCTATATTCTTGCGACGGTCAAAGATGAATACCACCCCTGCATATGTGTACTTTTCCCTTCCTTTCTTATTCCCATCCTCTTTCATACCATATCTTCGAGCACGCTGCAGGTCGACCTTTTCAATGTTACGTTCCTCGCGGCGTTCTCTATCGTGGACGCCGCTCAAAAGGGTGGAAGCTGCCGTCTCACGTGCATATTGATTCCTGTTGGCAGGCATGGGTTGAATTCGGATCTTGTTCTTGTGTAGCACAATCAATGTTGAAAATTCCACACAATTGAGTGAAAATTATTCAACACAATTGTGTGAAAATTCAACACAGAGCGAACAGCTACTTAAAGGCCAAAGCGTTTGCAAACTGTTCTCAACTAAAATCTGATGTTTCAATTCTGGCGACCCGTATGGTAACCCTAGCTGGAAGTTACTTCGCTTCCAATATTGGTGCTGGAAATATGTTCGACCTTCAGTATTCGTCTTCCCCGACGAACTTCTTGATATTGATATGTTTCTCAAATGTTTGTGTGACATCGTATTCCTGGCAAAAGATATCATACTCATAAAGATAATGACGTCGAAGCTGAAGCAAAGGGTGAGATCACATGTCCTGAGAGAGTTGCTGTGGCTGTGACTGTCCTGGTGTGAAGCATGCAACAGTGCGAGCATACAATAAAACGTGTACTCAATCTCCTTAAATTACTCGTCGGTAGCTTAATATGCAGGTTTGCCATTGCAGGGTTACATTTTTAATATTATATATAGAAAGCCTCACATGTTCATGTTGAGCTTGGACTCCTTCTAATTCTCAGGCATCAATCTCCACATCCACAGACACAGACTTACTGGGTGATGTCGTCTTTGAATCTGTTCCTCCATCTTTGCCTGCATCATCTCGCCGCTTCCCCCCAGCCTGCTGTTTCATACAATGGCATCGATTTGTTATTTGGAGAACGTGACACAGAGAATCCATCTTTGACATCTCTGGGTGCTGTCCTCGGTAGCTGACGTATTTGTTTCGAAAGTAGATCAGCGCGTTGAAGAAACCCATGAGTGGCGTGAGGATACAATAAAAGTAGAAGAATGTGTCAAACAGCACTTGGTGCTGGACAACTAAAGAATCCGATTCTTTGACAAGTTGCCCTCGGAGACTTGCAGAATTGAGTCCCATGAAGATGTAGAGCCATACATAAGACACTATGAATGCACCTGTGTAACGAAGTCCCTGCCATGCCGATTTCCTTGTGTACTTTCTAGAAGCTCTTCTGCGCTCCGTATCATTTTCCCGGTTGTATCGATCACATCTTTTCTCCTTGCTATACACTGCGTAGACAATCAATAACATAAAGACAACAATCACCAGATTGCATACTAAGGCGTACGCAAAGGTGACTATTTGGGGGATGATTGCGTTTTCCCCGCGTGTGCACTCAATGTCAGCGTGAATCAAGCAACCTTTCGGATATGGAATGAGCGTACAATGGATTCGTCCATCGTTATACATTCCATAGAATAGTGGCGGCACTGCGAAACCGAGAGAGAAGATAGGCGGAGGCAAACAAAATGCTAATCGGATTTTCCATTTCTTCATGACATCATCTGACCACCCCCGTTGAACAATTAACCAATCTTGAATCGGAGCACAATCACACATTTTTTTTGATGAGACGCATAGAGAATTAGCATAATTTTTTTAGCTCACACACATCATGAGGGTATGATGCAAGCACCCATCACCTAAGAAGAAAACTCACATAGCATCCCAAGCAGCGTGTAAGCAGTGACAAAATATATGAAGTGAAAGGTAGTAAAGAATCCCTGGGCATCGCACGTGCCTTGATTTCCAACAGCAAACGGCTCCTGTCCTCGTGGTATCATCCACGTAGTCATGAAAAAGCTAAAGACTGGAGCGAGGAGAGAAAGAGCATGACGTGAGGATAAAGATATTTTGACTTCGAAAAGCTAAACAACTACATCTATTTGAGCGAAGCGATTACAACACGAGTTACCTACATGTCCCGATAATATCATTAAGAGAGATTCCAAACAACATGGCATTCGTTAGTGAGACGCTCTCCTTTTCGTGCCATTTTAGAGCCACATCCCGTGCCAAGAAGAAGGATGATATCATGGACATTGTAGCACTGAATTTGGGTAGGATCGCCCACGCTATCCGACTTTGAGTCGAAGAAAGGCGTCTGCTGCTTTCACCTAATAACAGGCGCTGCATAGCAACCAAGGGACCGTCACCACTGGCGGCGGCACTAGTGAATAACATAGTTGGAATTGGAAGTTATCAGAGACATCAAGGGCCGCTTCGCGTCTACTCATGTGTTGTGCAGATGATGACAATTTTGTGATTTTTTCCCACCATGTGTTTCGCGAGAGAGGTGTCGTTGGAAGTGGATGGCGTCTGTGTTCTAAAATAAATATTCTTTAAAATGAAAGAAGCTCACCATGAGATGACCGCCAAGCGTAGGCCTTTTTCTACTCACAGTCCGTAGTTAAAGAAATGCTATAATACACCTCTCTATAGCATCGAAGGCGGCCTTGGCCGGTATTGTTGTGGCAGCCAATGGTGAGAGCCCCAACCAAAAGCAAAAGGCCTATCCAACACCAACCTTTCGAGCTCTGTATAGCTGTAGCAGTAGGTCTTATCCATGATTTAGGTATGACACAGTACAGAATCCGTACCTACCTGAAATCTGCTTCCGTTCGTCAAGGTATTCGAGAATGATTCTAGAGATGACTTTTGGCTTAGTGGACAAGATCATTACTACTGTGTCTTCTACCTTCAGTGATTCAAAAATTGGAGCTAGAAGCAGAGAGTTTGACTAGTATCATGTTGTGAAATCCTCTAAATTTAAAATTGGTAGCTGACAACAACCTTGTCCTATTCTCTTCCACAACATCAATCTTGTGCATACTTGTTGTAGAATCAGATTCCTTTGAAGTGTGTTCCTCTTCTGCAACGATATAAACTTGACATCAGATCTCTGTATCTGTAGATGTATCACTGCATGGCACTCCAAAGACGATTTCTTAGTCTATGAAGAGAAGAACGTTGGAAAGTTTCTTGCAAAGTTATTTGTGCCTTTTTGTTGTAGATGCTAAGTCTGCTTGATGCATAGAATCAATTGCGCCTGGAGTAAAGATATTATTCAACATCACCCTACTAATCAATTCATCATCTCCAATTCTATCTACTTCAACAATTTGAATCCTCTCAAGTCGTTCTGATGGCTTCTGTGTTGATCTCAGAGCCAAACGACTGTAGCTGTAGCCCCCCATCAACATCAAGCTTGTCAGATGCATTGAAATTCTTTACAGCTGCATTGTATTGACTGAGTTGATCAAGCAACGTTCCTCTCCTTACATATGCTTCGGAGTAGGTTGGGTCTATCTGTGGAGCTGCACTACAATCATCTGCTGCACTCCTCAAATCATGGTGGCTGCATTTAATCTTGGCCAATGCTCTATTAGCAAAGAAGGACTTGGAATTAGTCTCACCAAGCAAGAAACTCTTGGTGCAGCATTTTATAGATTTGTCTACTTGCCTAACTCAAAAGTGCTCATTGCCTTTCTCCCTTTCTCTTTCACTCACGAACTTCCTCTCTGCTGAAGTAAAGTAGTTGTTGTCAAGTCGTTCTTGCAGCTGAGATAGATGTTTATCTGTTCCCTCAAATTTGACCAGCAATTTAGACTTGACAACAACACTCTCTGTGTGGTTTCATTCTAGTATTGGTGCAGCCGTTGGGTGGGGTAGAATGCATGCTTTGGATCAGAACCACCCTCAGACGATCGCCAATCTGCTGATGCAGCAGCACAACCAGCTATGCCCTTAAGACTGTAGGAGGACTGTAGAATGTTTGTTCTACCCTTTCAGAGTGATCAATGGCAGTAGCAACACCGATCGCAGATCGGAACGAAAGCAACAATCGCAACTGCAACTATCACAACAGGGAGAGGGGGGAACACTTGGTACCAGGTTGGGATCATCAAAAAGGGGATGACGGGCATAAAAGGGGGCTAGATTCCCCCGATCGATAATCCTCCTGTAAGTATGTATGTAAGTATGGTACCGTTATTTTACGCTAACTAGGAGTACCCAGGATCATAAATAATAGATAGATAGATAGATAGATAGATAGATAGATACCCAGTCCCATACCCGTGAGAGTTTGTAAAAACTAGCAAAAACTGCACAGCCCTCTCTCTAGACTCACTTCATGACAAAAACTGCACAGTGAAAGGCCTTTTTGATCATGATGTGTTGGAGAGAGAACGGTTGTCGTTCCACCGTCTTTGTCACAAGGAATGGTCACGTCGAAGCTCAAAAATGCATAGAATAGGAGCCACTTTCCTACGTCACGAGTCAGAGGTGGGAAGCAGGCTCAAAGGAATTTTTCCTGCATAAGTTTGTTACTTCCTTTGTGAGTCTGTGAGGTCTGAGCTGTATCTAAATAATAATACATAATGAACTGGAGGATGACAACAAGCGCTGCTGCAGATATGTATTAACTTATGTCAACAACAAGCAACAACGACGCGATACTGTGGAATGCCTCTCTCCCCATTTTAAAGAGGAGCGAGATCCTCCCAGACATGCGTAGTAATTTAAGCCAACAACAAACAGGGGCGCAGACGGATGTGGAACATACAGCCTGCTCTACGTTACGAACACGATCGTCATCGCTTCTTTCTCGGGCTGGAGGGAGCAATAACAATTGCTCATGCTCTCAAGAAATCCCCAAACAAAAAAAGGAAGTGACTAATAAGAAAAGGCTGAGTTTGTTGTTGTCCAGGGTAAATATACGAACACGGCGGTGGTCACGTAGACGAAAGAGCATCTCCGAGACCAATCTTAGAAAAAAATTAAAGAAGAATGCCGAAAAGGGGGAATGGGATGCTGTGAGGAAATTGCTATCAAAATATGATTTTGACGACATTCCGATACCGGAACCTTTGCCATTGCCATTGACTCCCCTCAAAGCGGCTCCCACCAATAACAACAGAAATGGAGACAGTAGCAGTGATAAAGGCAAGACTTATGGAAAAGAAGACGAGCCAGCTACTGTTAGGAGACCATCCTACGGATCAAGGAATTCCTTTGAATCCGCTGCCGCAGCTGCCGCTTTCAAAGCTGCACTATTCGACGAGAGCAGTCCCGCATCACCTTCTTCGGAAAGGCTGGACGTGGGAGAAAACGTCCTTCATGATATTTGTCGATGTAATCCACCCCTCGATGTCATTGAAACACTCCTTACGTCGTTACGGCATCGACGCGACTGCACTTCTGGGAAAGATGAAATGGGACGTACTCCACTCCACGTTGCCGCTGCATGTGGGGCTTCTCCTGATGTTATAGATGCCTTGGCTCGAGCAGACCCCTGTCCAGCATCCATAGGAGATATCGATGGGAGAACCCCACTTCATATTGCCGTAATGTATTTGGCATACAGCGGACGGTTAGATAATTATGCTCCAGAAGAGATAGATCTTGCGATGCCTTACGTGCCTTCCGTACGGCAAGAAGAACCTTTCAATGAAACAGAGCGTGAACGATTTGCCACAACGATTTCAATACTAAAAGAAGTTATGATGGCTCATCCCGGAAAAGTTGATTTCAAGGACGAAGACAAAACAGGCTTTTCGCCCTTGGACTATGCAATTGATGGGAGCATAACCGATCGCAATTTGCTGCACTGCCTGCTCAGACGTAAGGGTTTAACGACGTCAAAGCGCCGTTCTACTGCTAGCGTTGATACCCAAGTCATGCACAATTTGCCGTACCAGCCTCTGAGGAAGAGGTCATGGCTCAACAGTGACGCCTCAAGTACGTGTTCCCAGGACATTGAAGTACTGATTCGTCTTGAGGAAGAAGAGATTAATGTTCGTCGAAAGAGAGTGGAGATGATGAGAACAAGACAGAAAAAGGTGAAAATACGAAATACCCTTTTTGACATGTTCGGTATTGATCAAGTTCCTGGCGAAGAAACTCCAGATGAAAGTCCCAAGCAGCCTGAAAAAGCTTACATAGCTGAAAACGAGCGCAAAGTAGCCGAAGAACGTCCCACGCAGCCTGAAAAAGCAGAAAAAGTCTCGGATGACAGTGATTTACAAAATTTATCGAGGCGCATATCGTCGAGAAGATTACCTTGTCGTGCATCGTTCAGATCTAATCTAACTTCATCGAGTTCAAGGAAGAAACGTTCAAGGCAAAGAGAGTCGGATCTTCACAAGTCCATTACGTCCGAGGATATCTACAACGCACACCTTGAGGCATATATGAAAGACTTTTTGGACGATGGTCTTGAATTCAGGGACGAAGACGATAGCTTTGACATTTTTCACGACCCTGATGAGGATGACGACATCAACGCTATGGAAAACGTAGACCATGATGATTCTACACTAGAAAGCGGCCGCCCTCCCATCATCGAAATTAACATATTGCTAGATGATATGAATGATGCTTTGAACGATGATGCTTTGAACGATGATTTGAGCCAGTGCAGTCGTTTTGGTATGTCAGTTGTTTCAGAAGTCTCCGTGCCTGCAGTTTTGGTAAACAGAGAGACATGATTAAGTGCTAGATACTACACCCCACCCTCAAGGAACATAACTAATTTAAGGCAGTTATACCTCTAATTTTCTCTAACAATCCAATCATGATCAAATTCACTGAGATTATGGATGGCTGTCTAGCATTTAGTTTAGTTCTGCAAGGCCTCCTAGCTAAATAATAAACAAAGCAAGATCATTCCCAGCAATATGAGCTGGGTGATTCATTTGAAAACCATTGTGGTCTACACTTAAAAGAGTTGGAATGGTCATTCCAACAAAAGCATCACCAAGCAAAGGGTGATTCCTTCGAGTGTGCCGCTCTCCAGGAGATCCCTTACGGTATGAGCTTCTTTACCACCCCCCAACCATATTTTCCGAACGTCACCTTGCCATTCTCCCAAACACTTTGAGACAGGAGAGGGTTTGTAAGCGCTTGATTGAATTGAAGGTGCAACAAACTTGGTCATCGCCTGATTTTATAATATGAGAGGAGACGACACGTACAAACAAATGATGAGATGAATAGAGGAAGACACATGATATGCTTTTGGAAGTATCACTGTACAGCTGTACAGAGGCCACCCTTTCCCATTGAAAAGATTTTCCCTGGGTGTATGATCAGCGGCGATCAAACCTATATAAAATTCTACCCCGTCTAGAGTGCCATGCAGCTCCTTCAAGACCTGCTACACTTCAGGCACGAAAGAAATATCCTCAAACGCGTTGGGCTCCTTCAAGCCGAGGTATTCACAGTATTTGACAGTAACTTTGAACATTGTTCGCGCGTCCCTGAGTGATAAGTCGCCTCTTCACGCCCAACCATCCATTCATTTGTGTTGAATAATTCGAACGAAGTAACGCGAGATAGATGTCTGACTGATAGGTTTCTCTTACTGTTGATTAGATTGCTCATCATCCTCCCAAAACTGGGTTGTATTTCCGACGGAAATTATTGATTGAATGAAACTGGATCTCTCTCTCTCTCTCTCTCTCTGTTTTACAATATATAGTGAGACGGGAGATGTGTTGAAGTGAGATGCAAGTGATTCAAAAAAAAATGGTAACGACGGATGTGGGAGCTTCTTCGGACACCCTTTTTTAGAGAGGTACCTATATAACTCAGAAATAGTGAACCTCTCGTTCTCTCAAAGTTTCCTCCCAGAGCTTGGTTAGAATCCAAATTCCACATACTGTCAAAAATCCAAAAACACACATTGATGAAAATGCCCCGCTCGGGACCTTATGTCAACTAACAGATTTGAGAGATGATTTGCCGGTTTTGTTGTTGTTGTTGTTGTTGTTGTTGTTGTTGTCGTTGTCAAAATATAAAGCAGAGTGGACGACGGATTATATTTATAAAAAAAAATATACCAAAAAACACCCCCCCCCCCCGGGCCCAATACCCATCATTGTTGATTGTTGGTTTGATCATCTTCCGCACGTTTCTACCATATATCAATTTCTCATTACACATTTTTTCTCATGTTCCATATGCTCCATGCTGATGAATAGAATGATATGTAGTCCGTCTTGTCATTTTTTTAATCGGCATTGCGTCGGGCTCTCGGAGAGGCACACAAAGTACACAGTACCAGAGTCCTACGTAGGAATTCAGATACCACGCGATCGTCAGCCACACACGACATAGTAATTTTTTCGACCTCGTTTCTTCCGCAGCAGTGTTTTGCTCATGGTTGGATCTTGCTTTCAGGGATATGAGAGCTCGTATGCCGCCACACAGGGCCACTATATGTACAGGGAAGAAAGTCTCCAGGTGTTCCAATAAATCCTTTTGGTTACAAATAAATACATTCTCCCGCTGGGAGAGGAAGAAGAGGCTTTTGTTTTTGTTTGTTGGGTTGTGTGCTGCACCGAATTTCGTCGTCCGTCACTGGAGCTCTCCTCTCCGATCCGAGTGCAAATAATATATCACTGTCGCTCATTTTTACAGTTGGAGCAAATATAACAACAGGCCAAGAGGTAGAAGTATTTATAACAAACACAAAAAATACTCTGAAAAAAAAACACCCCACAAACACGAAAAACAAACACAAAAACAAAATACCATGGTACGCTTCTCTCGCGGAACCAAAAATCCGCAGCAATCTGGATCGGAATCCATTTCCGAATCCCACTCTCAAGCCTCCTCCAATAACGATTCTTCTAGTGGTGCCATTCCTGTGAATTTAACCACACAGCGATTGCAAGATTGGAAGGCATTCTTGCCTAATGGTGGTGCACCTGTGGGGGGTGGGGAGGTGCAGAATTATTTTTCATCGTCGTCGTCGGCAGCAGCTGCGGCGGCGGCGGCGGTGGCTTCTTCCCAGTATGGTGGTAAGGGGCAGCAGCATCCCCCCTCCTCCTCTTCTTCTAGTAGTAACAGGGGTGTGTCGAATTTAATTCTACTCATTGAACAAGGTCAATGGAACGCCGCATCCCAACGTGCAATAAGTCATCCTCATGAGGTACGACAATTGGTCAAATTACGTAAGACTACAAAGAATGCTCCCCCCCCTCCCAACAGCAACTCGTCCTCAGAGGCTATGGCAAGTATCCAAATTTCCAATGTCAAATGCAAGGCCTTGCATCATGCCTGTCAAAAATTACGGAGTGTTCATACGACCATTTATCAAAAGAAAATGACACCACCACCCCACCAAAACAACTCTACCACCACCATAATGGAACCACGTAAAATGATGATTGACGAAGATGAATACATCGAGGCATGTAAATGTATTCTCACTCTTATCAAGATACATCCTGAGGCATGTAAGGAACGTGAGAGTCGTCATGGATGTTTGCCATTACATTTGTGTGTGTTTAGTATGTGTGCGACACCTCCTCCTCCTCCAGAAGTGATCCCTTCTTCTTCGTCTTCCTCCTCCTCTAGTAGTCGCAATAGGGGAACAACAACAGCAGCGGCAGTAGCAGCAGCAGGGGATGGAAAGTCGTCATCGGGTGGTGGTGGTGGTAGTGGTGGTGGTACTAGATACTTTTCAGATTTCTTTACTGGGGGTATGAAACCTCCCCCAATATCCAATCGTAGTTCTTCTGCATCCAAAGTGAGTGATGGTCCCCCCACCACACCCTCCGGTGGTCATCATCATACCAGAGACTCTTCTACTGATTTTAGTGTTGGGAATATTTCCACCATGATACAAGAAGAAAGTGAACATCAAAAGAAATATGATGAACATCATCGTCAAATTACTAAATTCAAGGAAGGAGGTAATAGTAGCGATAATACAAGTGGTGGTGGTGGTGGTGGTGGTGGAAAGAATGATGAGGATGACTTTGAAACAAGAATGAAGGCCAAATTAAATGATATGGAAAAAATTCTCCATTCTTTGGAACAACATGAATCATCATCACATTATGAAAAGAAGAAGAAAAAGAAGGATAGCAGTACTACTAGTAGCATATTGAAGAAAAAGGTTGGGTTAGGCTCATCATTGGGATCGGCAATTGGTACCATGGTCGTGGGGGCATTAACTCCGTTGGATTGTTTGGAGGAAAAGTCACGTGAGACGGATAGTTATTCCACTCCTCACGCTTCTGCTCATGCTGCTGCTGCTGCTGGTGGTGGTGGTGGTAGTAGTACATTGCACCCGTTAATGAAACCTCCATCTACCATGACAGCGTTGAGACAATACGTTTCGCCAAATTCATCGTTTGATAATAAGAGTGATGATGGATCGTCAACGAGGAGTGGAGGGACAAGTACTACTGCCAATAGTAGTAGTCATTCTGGAAATAATCATACTACTGTGCCCATGTCGTCGTCATCATCAGCGGCGGCGACTGGTCCTGCTGCTGCTGTTCCACCAACCTACGAGGAATTACAACGACGATACCTTCAAATCAATACCTCACGTCGTGATGAATTTTCCATCCGTGTTATTGATGCTTTGTTAGATGCCTGGCCACGTGGTCCCAAAACCGCCTCGGAGGGTGGACGATTGCCACTTCACATGGCATGTTTTGGTAAGGCCACTCATCGTGTGTTGGAAACTATTTTACGTGCCTATCCTGATGCGGCAAGGCAACGGAATGCTGATGGATTCCTCCCCATACACATTGCCGCGCACTGGGGGGTAAGTCATCCAGACGTCGCACCGTTGTTACTTCGTGCCTATCCCGATGGTGCCGTGGGACGGAATAGGTGGGAACGTACGCCCATTGAGGAGGCGTTGGGGATGGCGGGGGAGAATGGTCGGGAGCATCAAATGTCATTGGTTTGGTCTTTGAGACGGCATCCTACGTATTGGATTCATAATGACATTGCGACGATGTTGTTACCGCGAAATGTACGGAATGCACCATGGAGGATCGCGGATATGGGAAAGGCTGTGACTATGACAAGAATAGGTGGGAATAATGATGGCAGTAGTGCCGTGGATGTGGATGAAGTTGGTAGTAGTGATGAGGATGAGGAGGGGATTGAGGTACAAATGCCCAACTCGCCCAATGATCAGAATCCGAAACAGATTAAGGCACTTGCCGAATCGACGGATCTGTCTCTGTTGATTGCACGTGATAAACATTGGGAGGCGGCAGCGTTACGTTGTCGTCTTCGTCCGAATGAGGCTGGTGAGGCCCTCGAGGTGAAAGTACGTGGTGCGTACACTGCCAAGATTACACCACTGTTGTTTGCATGTGAGCATAATCCGTCGGTTGAGGTTATTCAGGCATTGATCAAGGCAAATCCCAAGTCATTGAAGCGTCGTCAAGACCCTGGAGGGCAGCTTCCGATCCATGCAGCATGTACCTGGGGTGCTTCCCCGGCTGTGATTGACGTATTGCTATCCACGGACCCTACCATGGCAGAAGAACAAGATTTTCTCTCCAACCTTCCATTACATTGTGCGTGCTACTCTGGTGCGGAAACATCGATAATTCGAGCATTGCTTCGTGTCTATCCCCAGAGTGTTTGGCCTAGAAATCATCAAGGAAGTAGTGCAGTGGATATTGTGAAGAGGTTGAGCCACCCCAATCGAAGGGAGGTGTTGGCCCTGTTGGATATGACGACGAAGAACCTGTTGAATAAGAAGAAGAAGGAAACGAAAAAGGCTGAAGAAGGTGTGGAAGTGGATAAAGACGAAAGTTTGATGTGGGTGTAAGAGTGAAATCATCTTGGCCCAAAACGTTCACTTTTGTTCCGCCATGGACAATAGAATTGATGCATTCTCTTTAGTTAATGAAAGTTTATGATTTTTATCTTGCTTGTTGATTGAGGCACAGTTGGTTGCCTCCTTTGTCCGTCCTGCTGTCATTTTTGTTTCCCTTACCTTCTCTTTTACGAACATTTTCGTATCCAGAAGTAAGAACGACAGTGTTAATCTCTCATGAAAATCTTTATAAATTTATTATGTGATTAAGAACCAAAAATCATACGCAGCAATCGAATGCCCTTACGCTTCATCTTCAGCGCCTCAACCATTTCAAAGCGCACTGTTCATTTCCCTCTGCTCTCTGAATCCACTCATCTGCGTTCTGAATCATCTGCTGCAACTTCCGTTTCTCGGCACGCATCCTTTGTTTTTCCCCTTGACTTTCGTTCAACACTTGGTCCAGAATCCTTCTATTACCAGCAGAGGTATGGCGTGTCTTCGTAAACAACATGATTACGTGAAATCGGATACACTTAAAACTGGGATTTCGCTTAAAAAACAATCTTTCTCAAGGTTATGCTTACTTATTTGGTATTGTACCTACTGAAGTACTGAAATCGTCCACCGATATGATGTATCTACAATACCGTGTGAGACGGCTGAAGACGACGAATCTACTAGATAATGGGGTGAAAGGTAGACAATAACGATGTTTTTCATCACAGTATTAGAATAGTTAACAATCGACAGCGGTACTTGCAAACGCTCATCGTCCGAATGGCAACATGTACTGATTACCAAAAAAGAACCCAATTCGACTAACTTTTAATTGTAAGAGATATTGCCCGGCATGTCAATGAAGCGATGGTGATAACAATTTATTTTTGCAGGTGTTTGATTATGATGCCACACATTATTTCGGGTTATGATCACTGGGGTCCTGGAGGTTGATTCTATATGAGTGGTACCACGCATGGCACACTATTCATATTGCCAATGATTCTGAAAATGAGCAGATCAAGGAAAACTGAATGCTGTGATTTGGCAAAAGGAAAGATGGGCTGCACGATTGTGTGCAACGGCAGGTCTGCGCGTTTTCAGAGGCTGTGTGAACACTTGGTGAATGTAGAGACGCATGACGGGGATCAGATATGCGTCGGAGAGATGGTATTCTACAACTGCAAAACGTTTCACGGAGGATACAAGTCTCCAATCTGTGGTTGAAATCGGGTCAGTCGGGCATTTCGTGGAAACATTCTTTCGTTTTTGTTAATTGGCGACACAAGCGTGAAGCAATCAGAGGTGCGGAGTGCATGTAGTTTTTGTGTCTCCCCTCTACATAGAGCGTCTCGAGCTTTCATCCGTCATCACACCATTGATACAGAAGCATTCATTTGCTGTTTGTGCCCCTAACGGATGTTGAGCCTGCCTGAACGTCTCGAAGAAGAAATCGCACCACCGTGCATTCTTTAACTGTGAGCGTCTTCAAAACTCATTGCCATTCCCACTGAAAAGACAAACTTGTTTCTATTCGATCGCACTCTTCGGATGTACAACCAGTTTGACAACACTGTGCTCAACTCGTAAGAGTTGATCTTGTTGGGGTGGGATCCACGAAACTGTACCTTCGTTACACATGGAGTGTTGGAGAGAACTGAAAATGATTGTGCAGAAAGTTCTTCTCGATACTGATATAAGTGGGGAAAGTACAGCAGCTATATGAAGCAATGGATGGAATCCATTATAAACAGAATTGATCACACTATAAAGCTGAGCATAAGAGATATGTGAAGGGAGGCCACGACGCTTGCTTGAACTTGCTCTCTGGAAGGCCCAACCTTGACGAGATCGAGTGTTCTCTCTAGAGCCAGAGGCGAAAGAAAGCCAAGGATTGTTGCTGCAAGTGGAAGCGCAAGGAAAGACAAGGCGTTTCATATCTGGCGCTCTGATGTAGTGATGAACAATGTTCTTGTTTTCTACAAAAGCTAAAATGGGCGACTTGTAACTCAGCGGATATTTGGGTTTGATCCTCCCCACACAGGTTGTTCCACAGGCCATGCACGCTAACTCTATATTTAGACTCGAACACAAACAAGCTTTCTTTTTGCTATTACTATTATTAGGCCCCTCTATTATTACTACTAAAAACAGCACATTAATAAAAGAATCCCAAAACCTTCCCTCCAGTCTTCTTCCTCTTAGCCTCTTCATGTGTCATAATACCAAAGGTGGTGGACAAAACTATGTGTCCGAATTGACGTGAGGGCAAAAGGTTCACAATCCACTTCTCAACTTCATTCACTGGGACATCAAAACGGGGGGAGATGACACCACACTTGTTGAGGCGACCGTTGAGTTCGACAACAATCTTTTGGGAGCGGTGATCGTCGACGATTTCGAATTCACCAATGTATCCTATTTTGAGGGGGGGAGAGAGATTCAGTGTAGAGAAAAGAAAAAGCAGATGTGGGGTTAGTAAGTTGATGTTCGGATACATATGTAACAGATTGAAAGGCGGATCATTTTCATGGGGGAAACATCCAATGCCGTGAGTGTATGTAATCTGCTTTCAAGCCGCCCCAAGAGAGAGGCTTGGATTCCATCTTGGGAGTGGGAATTGAGAAAATTGGGTCATTGCAGGCAACTTCCCCCCGAAAAAATAAACTTTCGAAGGGGGTGCGCTGCCAATCTATTTATGTACAGGTGAAAAAAACCTGTGGATTCTCTCTCCCGTTTGTCATACTCTTGCGTGTGAAGGGAGTGATACTGATGATGGTGCGTTTTCTTGACCCGATGATATCATAATGTGCACACATCAGTTGTACCAAAAACACTCCCCTCCAGTTTCGAACCTACACACACAAGATTACAAGAGAACTTGTTCCTTTCTTTCCAAGGGTACCAACAAAGAAGTAGCGTAGAAATATGACTTACCATGTTGCTGCATACATTGCAAAAACTTGACAATAACCTTGGAGGAAGGACGGATAAGGACCTGCCTCTTTCCGCGCTTTTCAGCGTTGGTGATTGTCTTCAGACAATCGGCGAGAACTGACATGCGAACCATCTGTGTTTGTAAAAGGAGAGGGAAGAAATGATAAAAAGAAGAAGACAGGGTAAGCGACACCATGAAATCTGCGGTTGAAAAAAGAAGAAGTCGTCCACAAAATCCGAGAAGGCGTGATGGGGGGGAGGCAATGTCTGGTGTTCGAAGATGGAGAGAGAGAAAGGAATAGGTGCCATCACGACGCTACTACCACCACCAGCAGTATAGCCACCTCATTCCAAAGGCTACTACCACCGAGCATGAATGAACCTGACCTCACATCAACCCCCTCTCCCTCTCTGTCTCCACCGTCCACACCCCAAAACACCCAACCGCCCCCAAAAGAGACACCGTCAACAAGCCCAAGATCAACTGACGCTATGGCACCTCAAATGTAATTTTATATACACCCAAGAGTGAAAATCGTCATGGTGTCGCACCTTTACAAGTCTATTGTGTTGGAATAGTAAGAGCAAGTTGTGCGGCCTTGATTATTGTAAGGCACCAAAAGGCAAGGCGCAAGGCGCAAGGCAAAAACCGCATCAAAGCTTGAGAGGAGGAGAGAGCACTTCCTATGCTCCAAGGCAAGGAGGAGGATGGACAGACCATTGAAAAATGGGTTATCAGTCATCCAAATTTTTGTGTAGATAAACGTAGGAATTAGTATATAGCTGGGTTGGAGGATTTAGTAAAGAGTAAGGTCATCATCACGCTGCTTCTGGCCCAGCCTTGCCTTCGTTGTTGTCCCCCGCCCCCGCTTCGATGGTATCATCGTTTCGATCAAAGTAGTGGTGAGTATATGAATGCTACTTCGCGGTGGCTCTTTGAGGTATGGTGGCGGTGGATGAATAAATAAATTATTGACGGCCGCATCATCAGCAGCAGCATGGTAATAAATACTGCTGCAGTGAGAGCAGGAAGGGTGGTACTCTCGTTGAAGGAGCACCCAGGAGGTCTGCGGCCGAGTACAAACCGCTCAAGAGAGCGATTGGCGTCGTGAAGAAAGGCCCAACCATTTGTTCACGGGGCCTCCTATGGCTCTTAAAACATAGCTCAAACGAGGCCACGATGATGGTATGAGGAATAACTGTGCTACTGCGCTTCTTTTTTTTTAGCATGGGGCACACGGTCGTCCCCACACCGTCGTCTTTATCTCTGGACAGTCTGCGTAGAGACTTTTTGGGGGGACGTCGAATCAAACAACATCACTGTGCTTTTGAATGCGTTGGAGTGCTCTGAAAAAAGAACCTGCCACCAATCCTTCATCATCTCTTCATCCTCAATTACTTCCTTCTTTTTTACTCATTACTCACATACTAGTCTCTTTTTCTTCCGTCAACCTCTCTGTCCCTTTCTCTCTCTATTTCTTCAGCTAAGAAATCATCATTACCCAAATAACATCCTCTACAGAAATAATGACCAAGCAAAACGCCGCCCCAGTCCGCCTCTACGTCAACGGCGCCATCCTCGGCTACAAACGTGGCCTACGCAACCAATACAACCACACCTCCCTCATCAAAATCAAGGGCCTCGACTCCAAAGAAGACGCTCAATTCTACCTAGGGAAGCGTGTGGCCTACATTACCAAGGTATCCAACGCCGGTGGAAAGAACGGGTCTAAATTCCGAGTGAATTGGGGAAAGGTTTGCAGGGCTCATGGAAGTAATGGTGTTGTGAAGTGTAAGTTTGCACGGGACTTGCCTCCGCAATCAATTGGGGGGAGAGTTCGTGTTATGCTTTACCCTTCTACTCTTTAAGGTTATAAATACACTATAATGGAAAAGAAATATGTATTTTAACGCAAGAGAAAACATTGTTTGTAACAAGTCCTTCTTTCGTTCTTGCTTTCTTGGCGTAGTCTTCGATCATTTTGTTATTATGATCCTTGGTAGCTTCCAAGACAAAAGGAACTGTGGGCACACTCTGGAGAGTTACATAAGATAAATTACTTTTTTCCAACCCTCGTATGCAAACGCAGGACTAGCTTGATGATGACTGGTAGAGAAGGCATTGATTCTCACCCAAGGCATATGTATGCTGGAAAAGAGTTGTTCTCGCGTACGAAATGCCGTGCAAAAGTACATTTTTTGTGCGCAGGACAAGTGGATAGGTAGTATGATATCGCCTGCTTTATTAGTGTTAACGGCTGACACCACAACCTTCTCTTCCAATAATCCAATTTCTTCTCTCTTATTTCTCCTCAGCTTTAGGTGCTTTGAAATTGCAAATCCTGGCAAACTTATCAGCAAACAAACTAGCACCTCCAACCAAACATCCATCAATATCACTCATGGCCATCAATCCATCCACACTCTCAGGAGTGACACTTCCTCCATACTGAATCCTAATCATCTGAGCAGCCTCCTCATCATACATCTTTGCCAAAACTGTTCGGATGAATTTGTGCACCTCATTGGCATCCTCTGCATCACATACAAGTCCAGTTCCTATGGCCCAGACGGGTTCATAGGCCAAGACGACATTTGCCAGATCCTTCTTGGATACTCCGGCCAAATCCTTTGAAACTTGCATGGCACAAACTTCTTCGGTGATACCCAAGTCGTATTCCTCTTGTGTTTCTCCAATACACAAAATTGGTTTCATTCCAAACTCCAATACCTAAAATATTTGAATGCATGTGGTGAGAAATTGAGGAGAAAGTTGTGTTTTTAGAAAAATTGGTGCGGCTCAACGTAAATAGTGAATGGTAGGGTAGAGTCAAAAATATGATTGGAAGGTAAAAGAAACAAAATTGCAATATCGACAATCCATCAGAAAATTCTCTCTCGGCAATGACTGCCGTTCTAACATATGTGCTTTGGATATTTTGATCATCCCTTGGATTATTTCGACCCCCCCCCTCAGGCAATCCGTTTGTAGTTCTTTTCTTCTTATTTTTCAATCATTTTGTTTTGTTCATTTTCTTGTTGTGTAGCTTCACCCAACCCGTCGTATTACAAAACTCACCTTCTTCACCTTGGCGTTAATATTGACATCACTATCACTAAACAAAGTCCTCCTCTCAGAATGTCCACACAGCACATACTCACACCCCACACTCTTAACCATACTAGCAGCCACACTTCCCGTAAACGCACCCTTATCCTCGTAATAAACCTGTTGTGCACCCACAGTAATTCCCTTTTCTTGAACAATATCTTTCACTTTGGAAATGAACGGGAAGGGGGGGAAGAGGACGACTTCGGTACATCCCTCGGACTCGTCTACGGCGCAGGTGTCTTCCATTGAGTCGACGAGGGCGCAGAAGCCAATGGCTAGGTTGAGTGCGTCGGATTCGGTGGCTGGGTTCATCTGATATGATGACGATGATGGGAGGGGGGAAAAGACGGTCATGTATATAAGCAAATTAGCGTCTCATTCGCTGAAAAAGTATACTCATTGAGTCAACGCATCTAATATCTAATTACCTTCCAATTTCCAGCCATGATGGGCTGACGGACTGCATTCAATTGTGTCGATGTGCGAAGTGCGCCATATTGATTGTTGACTGAGAAGGCTGAAGCACCGCCGACGGCGAGGGTAGCGAGGGCAAGTGATAGCTTCATGGTTCGTTGGATAGAGAATGATGGAATTGATTGAGCGAGGAGGAATGGCAGCGACCAGCGACTGCTGCAACAGGCACAGCTTCTGTGGCATGTGCTAGATCGGACTGGAGAAATCAAAGGGGCTACCGTGCTATGACGTCACTCGCTTGGCCGGTATCTTTCACTTTTTTCTTTCTCACCAAAAACAACAAAACATGAAGCAAGCGCAAGGCACACCGGCTCTGGGTGGTGTTTAAGATGATAAGATGATCATCATATCAAGCAGTAGACGCAGACGACGATGTTATTATTATTTTTGTCTACAGCAAGCGGACAAGCTTGATCCATCATCAGAGCAACATCAACATCAACATATCAAATTCAAATGCCATTCATCGATGATTTGCACTGTTCACCTGTTATGCAGTTGTACCATGCTCTCTCTCCAACGTTTGTGACCCATCATGCGTCTCTAGATTCAAGAAGTGTTCGCAACCTCTGAATGCGCTTTTTTCAAAATCGATGACGACGTGATGCGCCCTCCCCTGTAGACATAAATGTCATCTCCGCCACCATTTTGTTGTTCATCTGCTGCAAGACCTGCCATGATTTTAATAGTAGTAGTACTTTACGGAGATTTACTTGTACCATCAACCTTGCGCTTCAACAATTTAACATTCAAATCAAAGAGAGGGTAGATAATCATAAGCGAAGGATGGAGGTTGTTTGAGATTTGGGCGTCGGGGGCGCCCTCCTTTTGGCAAGAGACCAGCCAGACGATATAGAGATAAATCAAGACCCACCGACTGCACCATTCGATTCTACGTTGATAATGAGTTTAGGGACAATATTTGGGGGTATAGACGTATCGCTGCTGATGTGGTAGGCGTCGTGCTTTCATGGTCGGGGAAGATTGGTGTTGTGGTCAAAAAAAGGAGAGGATTTCTAGTGTCATTCACAGCACTGTCTAACACTTATTGTTTTTGTAACTCCTTCACACTAGTAATTTTAGCAAAACAGCCCCCCAAAAAACTCCTGATCTGACCAGAGCATGCCTCACTGCTCGCACTGCCTGGCTGCATTACATCGGCTATATCTCGGCTATATCTCGGCAACATCTCTGATGGACTATATACAAACAATATAGATATTTTGTTCACATCATCTTGCTTCTTGTCGCTAATAATAATGGTGCAGCTATCCAGGTGAGGAGGAAGCACATGATGTGAACAATTATTTCTTTGCATTTTGCAGATTTACATCTCAATGATATTTTCAACTTGGCAACAAATAATAATAGTCCATGGCCCCACGAAGGCCAGCAACAACAACAACAGATCGAATCCGCCATCCGTCGCAAACTCGAATCATCCGGTGAAATCGATCGCATCCATCACCGTCTACACGCCAACTTGTCCGAGTGTGGGTGGCGAAACGCCATACAAGATGCAGCCAAGGAGGCAATCCGACAACGAAAAGGATTACAATCCATTACATTAGATCAATTGGTGGCGGAATTAACGCCTGTGGCGAGGGCGTCGGTTCCGGCGGAGGTGAAGGGGAAGATGGTGGAACATTTGAAGACTCAGTGTTTTCGAGATTGATATGTATCCATTTTTTTCTTCTTTGGGTGGGAGGGGGAGGAAGATAAGATAGCGGAGGAAAGAAGCTGCTATGAATGATGTAATGAGTATACTTAGCTGGACAACCAACAATCGATAATTGAAGACACATAAAAGGAACCATGTGTATCTTCTTTTGAGCATATTACCTTGTTTTCTTTTGAAATCCTCCATTTACCGACGTAAACAAATCAAGTACATAATGTCATTATAGAATATCACAGAAAGAAATGGACAGATTGCACAAGTCATACTCATACGAAGTGAAGCTTGTCCATGGTGGAAATTATTCTTAGGGTATAAGAGTAAGATTTCGATCAATTCATTAAAAACATTATTTCTACGATGTGATGAAGTCTAAGTAGCAATAGAAAGCACATTTATTTATCTTGGGATTATCCAACAGCAGCTGAGCTTTCATTACATCACAAGAAGATGGCCTTTTGACGATCCACGAAGGCAGGACACAAAATAATATTGCATCTAAGTAGGTACAACAGAGTAGATACCTACTGGCCGCTGCGACGCTGGTAAACTCTCCTCTTCCCTAATCATAATCTCTGAAACTGCTGTCATCATCGCTAGAATCAGATTCCTCATCATTCACGCCACTGTAATTTTGTCGTTTCTGAGACATTGTTTGAGTTACAGACTTGAACATGTCTGCTCCAAAGGAATCGAAGTTAAAGGAGCAGGATGCACTCGTCGCCTCGTTGGGTGTTGGGATGAGATGGGAGCAGGATGCGTGGCGGGGTGTTGGGATGAGATGGTTTAGAGTGCTAAGAGTGCTCATTGTATCAGAAGAAGATGACTCAAGAGTGTACTCCTGTGCAAAGAATATATCACTCTGAGAACCTTCGATGACAAATGACTCGTCTGTGCTGCCACTTCTGATATATGTCTGCTGACTCGGCCACCTTGACCTTGCAATCGGATAATCAAAAGAATGTTGAACGTGGATTTGACCTAGAGATGATGAGCTTGATGTCTCCGTGGTGCTAATAGTTAGATTGTATATTTTTTTGTTAAGGAATTCATCTAGCTTCTTCTTTTGCGCACTGCGAAGTCGAGTGCCGATGAGAAGCTGATGTGACCGAATGTCTACTTGCCAGGACATATCGTGTCTAAGTAAACGAACGAAGCTATCAACAATCAAGATAGAAGGATGTTTTTTTTGGACAAATTCATGTTGAGGGCTAAAGAAATATTCTCCTATGCCAACTTCACTGGGAGCTCCTTTAGAGTTTTGGAGCAGCCCCGAGGACATTCTACGTAGGAATCGTCCATTTGGCATAGCAGCAAAAGATCAACGATGCCAATATTATTTTTACTTAAGAGACTACCAATCCAAACATAATGGCCGAAATAATGGTCAATACTTTCAGTATGGATAGCTGAAGGTTAATGTGCGCACCATCTACTACAATCGCCTTATGTATATGTACAGCGAAAAACCAAAAAAAATGACAACTTTTTTTGACCCTGTTCTTGTCCCTCTTTGGAGGGAGACTACGAAAGTAATAAGAGTACAACACATAAGTATGTAACAACTTAAAATTGTACGCAGCAGCTCAAGCTTCGTTGACAGTGTCAATTATGATGTACTCTTCAGATTTCAGACGGAACCATATTCGTTTGCTTTCTAAATTCATAGTCATAGTAGGTACTAATCAGCAGCTGGTGCTAGGTGTAGTCGAGGGAAGTGTCAGCCGACAAGATTGGCCAATAAGTAGTTGGATGGAGAGAGTTGTTCTGACAATACTCTGGTTTGTAGTATGGTAAATTTCTCGAAGTAGAATGGCTGAAATCGTCAGCAGCAAGTTATCAAGGAAAGTCATCGATAAGAGGCAATGCAATGCCCCAAAGGAGGCTCAACAAAATATCGTAGCATCTAATGTGAAGAGAACATCTCCAAGACCAAAGAAGTAGGATGATATCAAGTCTCCGATTCACACACACCCTCTCAAATAGGCATCTGTATAATTGTATAAACTGACATGGCTAAATGCTCCAAAATGCACCTTGCCATCTCCTCCCTCGTCTTGCTGCAACGGAAAGTGTTCAAACGTCGTCATTGGATCCAGCTGCCACAAATCTTCACTCTTGACGTTTGACCATAGCACTGCCATTCCTTTCTTAGGTTTGATATATAACCAATCCAAATAAGGGAATCCAAGCCCACCACTTCCTCCTTGACCTTCATCATTATTGTTGACATCCGATAGGAATATAAAGAGTGATAAAACTCGTGGTCCTGCGGGCTTCCACAGACTGCTTACTTTAAAGTTGTGTTCCAGTCGTTTTATTGTCTTAGGTTCGATGGAATTTTCGAATTGGATCATTTCAATCGGTTCCAAATGGCTCACTTTGACATCCACAAGTGACGATATCCGATCCATTATTTTCGTGTACGTCTCATCTTGACTACATGCGTTATTATTGGGGCAACTTGCCACCACACGATGTGACTGGGCATCGTCTTGAAGATTCCATCCAGCAGTGGCTGATGATGGAAGTGATTTTAGTGTATCTGCTTCATCACTCGATAAAAAGTTTTGCAATACAACCACAAATGGGTCATCTTTGCTCGACTCTACTTCTGCATTGGGATAGGATACAAATGTAGGTTGGTGCGCCTTCCACTCACTCCCATATCTTTTTCGCTCAAAGAATGAATTGATACTCCAATTCACAACATCAAACGATGGTTTCTCCCATGGCAAACGTTTCCCAGCACATCGATGAAATGATGTAATCTCATGACACATTTCACATGCCAATGGACACATATTCATCATGAACAACACACTCTCTTTTCCTGCCAATGATGCATCATCACTGCTTCTTCTTTGATCAATCTTCACGTCATAACCAAATGGGAGACACATCCCTTGAACAGCAGCCCATGTAGCACACATTCGATGCTGATTGAAACATCTCTCCCTTGTTTTGTTAGGTATGGATGGATCGGCAATTACATGCTTCGCATACTGTTCCATTGATATTATCTGTTTCCAGGTGAGTTAATCTTGATGATTTTGCATTACATCAGCAGTAGCATCACTGCTTGGTCTGGACACAAATTGATTTGCCCCGGTATTCATTTTTGAGTATATCATTTTCTTGGCAGTAATTGTTTCATCTACACCCAATTCACGATCTTTTTGTATGTTGACACATTTCCAACACGAATATTTACAAGTGACGAGCATAAACAATGGATTTGTCAAACATTCACCACTGCTAGCCCATGCAGGGCAGTCCTCGAGTTCATCTACACAATATGAATTAGATTCATCGCTGCCGCTTTGTTGATCAAGATTAATGGTTCGTAATGATTTCATTGGACGGCAGACGTCACAGCTCCGCGGACAAAATTCGATCATGTAATGTATATTGGAAATGCATTCCCCCTGTTGGGACCATTCGGGACAATTGCTATTGGAATCTTGGCATGGATCTGCAAAGTCTGCGGGTAACTCGAGCGGTGGTGGAGGATGTCTTGTGGCGGTGGTAGTGCAGGACGTCACAACATCTTGGGTGGCATCGCAGCTTTGCACTGTTGATCCAGACGTTGTTACTGCTGCCATCATCATTGAGCTTGCTGCTGCTAAAAAGAAAAATAGCAGCAGTAGCAGCCGGGAGGTGGTGAATGTCCGAGGCATCAACAACATATTTTGTTGAGTACTATTGTTTGAATATTTTTTGGTATGTTTCCGGAAAAAATAGTCCTAGAGAATAACTCCACACAAAAACACTAACAAAACCCACAATGGGTTTTCTCACTCCTCTATTGCCTTTTTATCACCCCCCAACCATGACCACCGGTCATTACTTGTTAGAACATGTTATTACCTTTATATTAAGCCACTCGGGGACGTTATCTGAACAATATTCGTGTTGCAGCAACTACACAGTAGATACATTGCTCATGGATGGCGGCCGGAAGACCATGCGTCACTCCTAGGCAGATTTCACTTTTAGCGCTTAATATGCCGTACCATACCTCTCTCAGAAGAGTTGCTGACAATACACCTAGTGCGACGTATGAGCTACTACGCAGTCCCTGGTAGTATATGTTGGGTTGTTGTTGTTGTGTTTTATCATGGCGGAAAAGTTAGCAGGAGCAGGAGCCCCTCTCAGATGAGTGGTGGGGGGAGAAACATTCAAATCGGCCTGTACTACATATTCCTACCGTGAGTCTACGAGGCCTTTTTTGCTAAAAAAACTAGGTTTTTTTAACTGTGTTCCACCTTAAAGTGGCATATTTTTGTTGATAGCTATCTGATCTATCTCGTTAAAGGAATAACTACTAAGTATTTAGCCTGGCGTGGAAAAAATGTCACCCCGCAGGAGGTGACACATGTTGACCCTGATCGGCGCGGCCTCTGCTCATAGAGACCGATTCCATTAGGGTCGAAGCCACTTCTAAGTATGTTGTGAGTATTAGTGGAGCAGGGCAGGTTGAAAATAAACAAAAAGTTGTGAAGCTTATGCCGATGCTATCGAGACGTGAGCTAAACAGTCCAATAAAAGATAGTTATCCATAGTGTAATAAGAAAAAACTAAACAAGTTTATTTTCATTATTTTCAAGTCATCTAGAGCGCTTGTCATTCACTGCTCCAACAAACGCATAAACGTATAAACACTTTGTACGAACGAATATCCTAATGGTAATGGTTGTGATTTAAGCCTCCTCCTCAGCCTTGGCAGGCTCTTCGTCAACCTCCTTGACAGGCTCATCCACCTCCTTCACGGGTTCAGCCTCCTCTTCGGCATAATGTTCGCCATCAACTTTCTTGCACAAGAAGTAGTTGAGCATTCCACTGCAAACCTTACCAATTTCGTCTTGGCTCTCAAAGAGA
>JALLBJ010000209.1:0-36847 GCA_036940105.1 Skeletonema potamos
GCCATTCCTGAAGAAGCCCCCCAATTAAATAATGTATATATGTAGGTCTATGATAGTACATACTAGTACTTAAATCGTACCTGGCTGTATGTCGGCCACGGGCCACGGGTATTATTTTTTGTCGGTGTCCGTGAGCTTGCACCAGGCGACGCTATATCCATGGACACACTGTAGCTCCACATAACGACCCCCCATACCAAGACTGTCGAGTTGGTAACGAGGACAACTTGATAGGGTTAGCAGCTAACCCACTACCGCCAGTCCCGAAGTCGTAGGACAGTGGTAACGCTCCACCCCTTTTGCCCTCTTAAAGCGTCAGATCCACAAAGACGAACCAGCACTTCACAATATTATATCCTCCTCTTCTTACTGGTGCTGCTGACTACTTCCAAGTTGATGATGATGAACAACAACAACAACAACTCCTACGAAGAGGAACAACGTCTCTCGTCACTCCTAGCCTCATCTAATTTTTCCATTTCCAATTATCTCAATCTTGCCCTCTCATCCTCCACGACAACAACAACATCAAATCATAGTGATGATGATGATGATGATGATGCTGACTACATCCTCATGGAACAACGCATGGCATCCCTAGCCCTACAACTTCAAATGACGACCCAATCCTGTCATGATGAAATTGGACGTATTGGCGCGGAATTACAAGCCATCGTTCCACGATGTGCCGCGGATGTTTCTCGTGTGAGGAGTGGGTTGGATGGGATGGAATTGGACGTTCGGAGTTTGCTCGAGGGAATGATGAGTTATGATGGTGATGATGATGATAATGCGAGGACAGAGAAGCTAAAGCTTCATCGTCACCGTCATCATCAAGGGAATGGTATTACCACGGAAGGCATCAGCGGGAATAATAATATTCACGGCCCAGATTCTGCAGCTGGTGGAGGTGGTGCCAAAAATAATAATGACAATACCAACAAAGACACTGCAGCAGCAACATCTGACAATTATGATGATGATGATAACGACGACATTGATGATGAAGACAATACTTCCGATCCAAATCCACTATCTACACTACACTCACTCCTCAACCTTAAAAATCATCTAATTACCACCCGATCCATACTCGCGGCAGCATCAAGTTGGGATGAAACCATCAATTCCATACCCAAATTACTCTCCAACAATAACAACACTACTACCGTTCATCATCATCATCAATCACCCAATAATCTAATCGAGGCAGTTGCCGCCCTCTCCCAATTAGAACAAGGAGCACGTGCCTTACAATGTATGCCCGAGGGTCAAATGGAACGTACTGCCGCAATTACAAAATTACGAACACAACTTGAAATATTACTCAAACCACAATTATTACATGCATTGAAAAAGATGGATACACGATTAGGACCATTACAGCAGTGTGTGAGTATGTATGGTACATTGGGAAAGATGGATGTGATGAGAGAGGAGTATGTCAAGATGAGACCGGGGGAGGTTATTGCATTGTGGTTTAGTTTTGGTGGTGGTGGTGGTGGACATGGTGGAAAGATGAGTAGTAGTAGTAGTAATAGGATGGATGAAAAGGTAATGGAGGGTGAAGACCATGATATTGATAATGACGAAGACCAACATAATGAGGAAGAAGAAGAAGAGGCGGAAGATTTTGACTTTTCAGAAGAAACAAATGAATCATCCACCACCACCAAAACCACCACCACCACAACACGAATCAATTCCAAACAATTCATTGAATTCTTACCAACATTCTACGATGCAGTTTTAGAATTACTCTCGAAGGAACGGACACAATCCAAACAAGTGTTTGGTCCGGAATTAGCCCCCTCGATTGTTGGGAGGGTATTATTGGAATGTTTCAAGCCAATCATTTCTTCGTTTAAGAGTCGACTTGGGAATGTTTGTCCTGTGTCGCCCGGGAGAAGTGGTGGTGTTGGTGGTGGTGGTGTTGTCGGTGGTGGAAATGATGGATTTGGAGGCACAGAGGGTATAGCTGCTGCGTATGAATCAACCATCCAATTCTTATCTTTGGCGTATGATCAAATGGAACCGTGGGAAGGGCAGAATAGTTCAAACAATGATGATACTGGGAATAAGGATGACCCCTTGGAAACTATCCGTACGGCATTTCGTCTCATTGCATCACCTTTCGTGCCATATCAAAGGGCGTTGGCCGAGGCGGAACGTGATCCATTGGGTAAGGCAGCATCAATGGTTGCGAAGGATGTAAGGAGTGTAGTGGGCCTACAAGATGCTGCGGATAGATTGGGAGACTTGGCTCCATTCATGTTTCCCTTGGCTGATTGTAAGTATGCAAGAGGTGTTCTGCCTTGTGTCTTTGTTTTTGTTTGTTCAAGTGTTTCGATTCTCATCACTCTATGCATTTGCTACAACACATTTACAGCCGCTATTTCTCGATTTGAATTGCTCACAAGTGGATATAATGCTCCCGCCACACTTTCATTGATCGATAACTTAATCGCCACGCACGCATCCGAGCTTGCCATTGTCATGGGATCACTTTCTGGTCATGTTTCCAACAGTGCAGGCAACGAGTTTGATGAACAGCATGCCAATTGTGCATTAGAGATATTGCGTATTGGCGGATCATTTAAGCGTAGTTTGAAGTCATTTGATAATTCAGTGAAGGATAGGCTAAGAAATCTTTCGGATATGATGTTGGATGACACATTGGAGGAGGGCGGGGGACCCCCAGATGCACTGGAGCCAGCACAGATACGTTCCTTCTTGGCAAAAGAAGCCTGTAATGTATCTCCCGATTATATCGATGATGGTACTGGGGTGAAATTGCCAGCGTCCGTGGTAGAACTTCGTAGACTTGCCGGCACAGCGAAGTCTACCGATGACACTTCACTATTTCCCAAATCCGTTGACTCTGCATCCCGACTTGCAAGGAGTTGCCAGTCATTTGTGTTTGAGGTTTGTTACGCCATACCAGAACAACACTTGCGTGGTATTTCGGCATTGCCCGTGTGGAAGCAAGATGGTTCTGGGAGTGGAGATGAGGAGTCGTATGGCATTCTTCCACAGTCTTTCATCACTCATGTTGGTGAGCACATGTTGGCGTTGGTTCAAGCGTTGGAACCTTTTGCCTCTGATAAAGAGGCTCTAGGTCTTGCCAATGAAGTCATGACAGGAGTAATTGAGGTTGCAGTGCAGCCTTGGAAAGAATTTGTCGCAGCAGCCGGGGTATCTTTGACCGGGGATGAAAAGACTCAACTCAAATCGTTGATGAAAGGGAAGGAAGTTTCTCACTTCTTTGATGAAGATGGGGATAACGAAATGGATCATCAAAATGAGGAAGGCGAAGAGCAAGACCCTGATGACAAGGCTAGCACCGCGTTTTGCAATCAGTGGCTTGACGTTGTCGGATTGGCAGTGGCCGGGCGTCTCCTCGAACGGACGATGCGTATTCCACGTCTTGGGAGGAAGGGTGCCGAGCACTTGGCTGCCGACTTGGATTACATCCGTAACGTTTTCACGGCATTGGGTGTGGCTGGTCATCCCCATCCGTTACTTGGTTACGTCGCAAAACTTGTAACAATGGACGAGGAGACGTTGCAGTGTAAGATTCACAGTCGGCAAGGAGAAAAGGCAACCTCGGATGCATTCGAAGTGATCAAAAGGGCAGAGATTCGAATAGCTTATGTGCGGGGAGTATCAGTGTAGGAGAGTGTAGGTATCGCTTGATTAAGACATGGTATAATACATGGTCTAATGAAAGTAAGGTGTTGGTTGTTTGGTATTTGTCACTTTGATTAGTTGACTCAAGAGAGTATTATACATATACCATCCACCATGTGTTGGCTGAGGTCAGAACTTAATTCGATCTCGTATAGACAAAAATGATGTGCATAAACACGTAGTTATTACCTATATATCTATAGAATTGAGTTTACCTCAGGTTATGTTGAGAGATGTTGCTCACCGCCCCAACAAACAAAATTGTGCCAAAAATTTTACAACTCATCCTTCGTCTCAGTTGCAGTCTTGCTCTTCAAGACAGTATTCATCAATCCCAAACCCGAATTCTTAACAGCCGCAACAGTTTCACTCCTTTCCTTTTCCAAACTCTCATATTTCTGTTGCAATTTCTCAACCTCCTCCTGAAATGTCTTTTCGGCATCATCAATCTGATCCATCTTTTCTTGCACGGCCTTCTCCAAATCTTCCACACTCATACCCTGATACTTCGCGATCAACTCCTTCTTCTCATCATCACACAAATCAATATTCTTGACAGAACACATTGGTTTGAGATTGGCATCGGCAAACTCTTTCAAAGCATCAAAGCTTCTTGGTCCTTGATATTCCTGAAGGTCAGAAGGATCACCCCATTTGAGAGTAGGGAAGCCCTGTACTCCGTTGGAGTTACAGATTTGTTGGTTTTCGTCATTAGTGCAGTCGACATCGGCGACGAGTTGAGTGGATGAATTGGAAAATTCTTCCATGAGCTTGTCCCAGTCAGGCTTAAGTGCTTTGCAGTGTCCGCACTATTTTTGTTGTTAGTGCATTTAACCGTGACAGAAAGAGAGAGAGAGAAACATGATTAGTCACCACACTTTATTTAAAGAAGAAAATAAAAACATGAAAGAAAGAGATACGCAACGCTTCCGGTCAAGAATGTTGATGGAGATACTCAATTATCTCCTTCTTGACATCCAGTGAGGTAATAATATATACGAATAACTCACCCATGGTGCATAGAATTTCAAAAAGACAGTCTTGCCGCTAGTTTGTTCATCCCAGTTAGCAGGTGTGAGCTCGATAGCGGAGACTGCTGGGGCACCAATGAGTGCGAGAAGGAGAGATAGTTGTTTGATCATCATGTTGTTGTAAGTCGTTGCGTTGTTGGATATGGTTTCACGAGTTGTGTTTTTAATTTTTATGAGCTTTTGCCAAGTGGAAATTGGCCAGCTTTGGCCACACATACCAGCCTACCAGCCCCTTCTTGATCTTGTTGGATCTTTGGATCTTGGACTTGCTCAGTATCGAAAGTTTGTCTGACTTTGTGTTTTTGCCCTCCACGGTTTAACAGTATAAAGGACAGACATAAAATCTCTTTTCGTTCCCTTGCAAACCTCTCGCCACCACACGTCTTGCTCTTGATGCTTCTCCACACGCAGTTCTCCTCTATTGTACTGCTTACCCCTCAATCCTCTATCAAACGATTACCTTACACCTACCATGGCACCACCCAAAACGCTTCTTGATAAAATAGTATACGCTATCCGACAACAACCGGGTTCATCTGCCAATGGAGTCTCCCGCTCGGCAATAGTGAAATACCTATCCGCTGAGTTTGGCGTTGACAAAACAAAAGCTGCCACTAAAAAGGCATTCAAGGATGGTGTAAGCAAGGGTATATTAATTCAAACTGGTCAGAGTTTTAGGGTGAAGGGAGACAAACTTCCAGATGTACCAGAGGAAGCCAAAGTCAAAATCGAGGATATCAAAGAGGGAACTGGTGTAGCAGCTGAATCTGGTGACACTGTTATTGTGAAATATGAAGGTAAATTAGATGATGGGAGTGTATTTGACTCGGCAAAATCATTTGAATTCACTCTCGGAGCCGGCGAGGTTATAAAAGGTTGGGATATGGGCATTGCCGGTATGAAGGTTGGTGGGAAACGAAAGATATTTGTACCGAGTAAATTGGGATACGGCAAACGTGGTGCAGCTCCCGAAATCCCTCCAAATGCAGATTTGCATTTTGAGGTGAAACTCAAGTCTATTCAGTAATTGATTACAAATTATTCGTGGCGACGGATTCAACTCATTTCATTCAAAATAGATAGATCAAAACTTGCACATGTAAAATATTTTTGTAATTAATTAAGCTCAATATCTCATGAGCCATGTCCTCTTTTTTAATCTATGACATTCCTCGTTTAGGCTTCAAGCTTGTATTTCATATCTTTGGGGTCAAATCCAGGCATTGGGAATCCAGCAGCAAAGTGGTTCACACTCTTCCTCAAGGCAGCAACTTCAGCATTGCCCTTCAAGCAGTTGACGAAGTCAGCAAGCTTAGGTCCACTCTCCTCTTGGATCTTCAACGCAATTAGAAGAGCCTCATGAAGGAACTGACCTATTTGTTCAAAGTCCTCCTCAACCATTTTTCGAGTAGTCATGGCACATGCACCAACGCGCACACCTCCGGGTGTTACAGCCGATCGATCTCCAGGAACACAGTTCTTATTCAAAGTGATGGAAACAGCATCACACACCTTCTCAAACTTACTTCCAGTAATTTTCTGTGGTTTCAAATCCCAAAGGATCAAGTGATTCTCCGTTCCCCCGGTAGCAAGAGTGTATCCCAAACTAACAAGCTTGGCTCCAAGAGCCGCGGCATTCTTCTTTACCTGACCGGCATAGATATGGAACTCAGGTGTCATAACTTCCAAAAGTTGAGTGGCAACTCCAGCAATTTGATGCTCATGCGGTCCACCCTGCAAGGCGGGGAAGACAGCCTGGTTGATTTTGTGCTCAAATCCACGCTCATCCTTGCGGAAGAAGATCATACCGGCACGTGGTCCACGAAGGGACTTGTGAGTAGTGGTAGTCACAACGTCACAATATTCAAATGGAGACTTTTGCTCCTTGGTGGCCACCAATCCAGAAATGTGTGCCATATCCATGAGGAGGAGGGCACCGTTGGCATCGGCAATTTTGCGGAAGCGTTCATAGTCCCAATCACGGGGGTAGGCGGATCCACCGCAAACAATCATGGCTGGTTTGAAAAGACCGGCATCACGTTCCAATTGATCATAGTCAATGTATCCAGTAACCTGGTTAACTTGGTAGGGGAGTGACTCGAAGTAGACCGATGTAGCAGATACGGCCTTACGAGTGCCCTCCTTCTTGGAGTAAGTGTAAAATCCATGGGTCAAGTGACCACCGGAAGGGAGGTCCAATCCCATAATACGATCATGAGGTTTGAGTAGACCAGTGTAAACGGCAAAGTTGGCAGGAGATCCACTGTAGGGTTGGACATTCACGCCCCACTTCTCAGGATCAAGTCCATATGCCTCAAGAGCACGAACTTGACACAACTCCTCAACCTGATCAACGATTTCATTACCACCGTAGTAACGAGCATGAGGAAGACCCTCGGAGTATTTGTTGGTAAGAGCCGATCCAAGACATTCCATCACGGCTCTGGAGGTGAAGTTTTCGGAAGCGATGAGTTCGAGTTCCGTGTATTGACGGAACTTCTCTTGTTCGATGAGATCGTGGAGTTTGGGATCATGCTCTTCGAGGGATTTGAGCCCAGTAAATTCCTGATTATAGATTAGATGCAAGATGTTAGGATGTTGCTTGTCATGTCGAAGTGCTACCATGATGCGTAATATAATTATTGTGAATCTTTTCCACTTTCTACACAAAAAAAGTATCATCCACCACCCTCAAGCAACATCAACCATCATCAGCAGCAGCACTTACAAGTTCTTTAAACGACGCCATCTTTGCTTTTTGGTTTGTAGAGTATGTCATTTAGGTATGAACCAATGATGGTAGAGTGCACGGAAGGCGATAGCGGGGCTGAGTTGGATTCTGCTTTGGATGGTTAGAAACATCTCTTCCCGCCGGAATATTCTACGTCGGAATAGTAAGTTTGAGCACGCTCCTCTTCCATCTTGCTGCTTTCTTTTAGCTTTACGCAAGTTGTTTCTATTCATAAATGAAAAGATACTTTTGCGTCATCTCCCATTGTTCTCTGTATGTTCCGATTTCACTGTGCTTTTGATTTCAGCTTTACCGAACACCTAAACTGACTAATATCATGCCAGAAGTTTTGTATTATGATATGCTAAGCTGCGTCAAATAAGATGAAGAAGCTGCGATTGATTCAAAGAGGTTAGATGATGATGTAATGTTTGTACAGTATCGTCATATCGTACATCTTGTATCACTGGCACTGTCTTGGTGGCTGCCACAATGTGATGGGTTTGCAGCTATACCAAAATCGCATCAACGTGATGGTGTGTCAATAATACCACGTCTTGTTGAGACTAGTTGTTTAGCACTTGCAATACTTGCCTCGACTTGCACCGGCGCAAGCGCAGCTGCAAGAAGTTCTGATGAGATCCTTGCAACACTATCCGAATCTCAACCTGTCTTATCTTGGCAACTTCCAAATGGAGAAGTAGAATTATCCAATCCACTGAAAAGCTTTTCACAATACAAACTCACAAATCCAATCCTTTTGGGTGCTGGTGGCGGAGGTGCCGTCTTTGCAACACATCCAATGAATAGTCCAAATAACAACGATATTGCCGTCAAGATTAGTTGGGTTCGAAGTGCTCCATCAGTGGAACGTGAATGCAAAGTATTGCAAGAGTTGGAAGTGAAGCATACAAGAAATGTTGAGCGATGCTTAGGTGAGGAAACATACCCCCCAGACTCTAAACGAGTAATGATTGCTCTCCAACCCGTGGTAGAAAATGCCGTTTCCAGAGTAGACAAGATCAATCCAAATGTCCAACCTCTTGCAGTTCAAGCCATTGTTCAAACATTACTCGATATGTTACATGCAAACGTCGTAACTACTGATGTTCAAACTCTTATGGATAAAGAAACTGGAAGAGTACTTTTCATTGACATGACAGAAGCGCTGGCAATGGCAAAGCCTACTCCATCCTTTTTAGATTTGGCATTGGCTTCTTCGTTTATCTCTGAAATCATTGCATTGATACCGACATCTTTGATGAATACTGCATCCAAAACATTTTGCGATGAGCTGTCTGCGTTGCACATGCGAGGAGAATACTTCTCGTTGCCTATTTATGAGTTGTTGCGTGAACAAGACGTCTTGTTAAATCAGAAATCAGCAGAAATCATTGACAACATCGTTGCATCTATGCGGTAGAGACGTAAGAGTGCGAGCCACCAAAGAGCGACTCACCACAGTAATGACATTACCTTTTCTTTTCTTGTACGTATAAGAAGTTCTACTTCTTTTCTCAATTCACGATGTGAGAGACTGTCTTATCGCTTACTCTTTTTTTCTTCATAATGACTCATTATTCTTAATTATAATTCATCATGACTGTATAGCTCCCCCCCAATTATACTTTCTCTTGTTCTCATTACAAAGTCTTAACAGTAGCAGGTCCAACAATATTATTCATACACGCCAATCTCTGCCCCTCCGTTCCAGCCTTCTTTCCAATCTTGGTATCTTCATACTCACTACGTTCTCCCCATACACCACCCTCACTATCATCTCTTAGTTCTACAGCGCAGTATCCACATTGACCACCTCCACCGCAGTTACCCAACTTTTTCTTGAGTCCTCGATAGAGTTCAATGTCTTTATTGGCAAGGAGGGTCTTGCGTAGATTATCACCTACCTTGGCTTCTAGTGTAATGGGTGGTTTATCAGGTTGTTCTACCTTGATTGATACAATTGTTCCAATTTCATATTGTGGTGCTGCTGCTGCTGCTGCTGTTACTTCATCTATCTCTTCTTGTGGTGCTACACCACCACCACCACCACCACCTGACGCAGCAAGAGCAAACTCAATATCCAAAGGGGAAGGAGCACCAATAATCACTTCCATAACATCATCAAAACTCATACTCGATACATCTGTTCCCATAACTTTTATAATTTTGGCATTGGTTAATAATTTATCTGCAGAGGGTGAGGCAGCATTATAGGCAGACCCACCTTCATTGACTTGTGTAACAACAACACCCGAGTTGGAAATGGTTGAGTCGGCTTCCTCGAGGATTAGACCGAGTGGTTTTTCTAGTTGGAGGGACAGCAGCTTGTTGTTTGTTGATGTAGCCGATGATGATGATGATGATGATGACATGAGGAGCGAAGTGGTGGAAGTAGTAGTAGTAGTAGTAGTTGCAGTTTTTATCATCATCGAGGGGGAAATTGTCGATTGTGTGACGCAGGACGAAGAAAAAGAAGAAGAGGAGGATTGCATGGAAGTGATGGTGGTGATGGCTGCGGATGGAAGAACAAATGCAGTAGATGCATGCAGAGCTGCAGCAGCTATAATGGTGGTAATGTAGGTAGATGAGCGTGGCATTGTTGCTTCTGTTAGATGAAGAATGAATCAATACTTGTGGTGTTGTTGATAGTCAGATCACATGAAGTACATATTAGTTTGTATTAGTGCGTATCTATCTAGGAGAGGGCGCCATTGCATGAGCATTTTTGGTTCGATGACGTGGCTTCTTGCAAAGGGAACCACTTCTTTTTCACCCCTGGAATACTTATCCATCCAGAACTTCACCCCCGTTTTCATTTTACCCAGAAGTACCGACATGAGAATATGGTACAAAAATTCAGTTGAAAGATACACAATCATCGTAAAAGCGCAAAGGGGGTAAATTTTGAAGAAGCTTTCGTATTGAAGCTGCCTCCGACGAAAATTCGAATTCTCGCTTGGTAAATAAGCAGCTTTCAGCGCTTGACGCTATTCCATCATATGAACACAACTACATAACTGCCGCATCCCAAACCTCAGGCCTAATATCTTAGACAGCATCTCCATCCAGATGATATCCTCCAACATCGTCCTCCTTCGGATGGGAGGATTAATTTCCTCCCTCGAATCGATGGTTGCAATTATAATAATGATAACGATGGCAATTCATCGTCATCCCTTGACACCAGGTTTCTTCGTCTCTTCCTTCACGGCCACACCAAATAACAATCGTAATAACATGTTCGCAACTCAATTACGCGTATCGTCCACCGCCGCCGCCGCCACCACCACCACCTCACCAGTAGTAGGCAATCCTACCATCACGACCTCGGCAGCAACCTTATCGTATTTAAACTCACTTCAATCCATCACGTCGAATCCACAATTGTTCCCCGCCACGTCTGATACCATTGAGGCGTTATTGGCGGCAGAAGCTACGATAAGTCCTAAGGACTTTTTGATGAATTTGAGTAGGGAGGTGATGCAGGCTTCTTCCTCGAAAGAAGAAGAGGTGGTGATGGGGGGGTCAGCAGCTGCTGTGGCTACTGTGGAACAACCTTTTCAGGGGGGGGGACGGCGGCATTCCCCTCTCATTCCCAACAGTGTCAACTCCATCGCTACTGCCACTGACACAGCAGCTGCTTCTACTGCTACAAGTAGCATTCCTTCATCACTCAATAATAATAGTGTCAATCTCATTTCCGAAGGCATGACTGCCGAAGAAAACGAACAACAACAAGAAGAAGCACAACAGACAAGAATGGCAAGATTACAACATTCAAGGTCTTCTTCTTCATCTTTTACTGCAACATCAACAGCAACAACAACAATCCAGAAAGAAGAAGAGGAAAAAGAGGAAGTAGTACCAATCATCAATAATCACAACCCAATAAGTAGTGGTAGTAGTATTCCACACATCAATCGGGGTGTGTCTGGACTCAAACAGGCAGCTGCCAAACCGTCGTATACACCCTCCATGCCATTTCGGGGAGGTGGAGCTGCTTTTGTTACTGCTACTACTGATGCTGATGCTGCTACTACTGATGCTGTATCGACACTACCAAGACACGAAGATGATAAAGTCCTAATGTCAGATGATATCATGGATGACGAGTTATTATTAGCAGCATCCTTCCCATCATCCACCAAGTTTCTCCAAATAACCAATCCCAACACACCCCTTATTGCGACATCCACCGGAATAACAACGGGAATTGCCACCTATGAATTACTGGATGAATATGCCTATCAATTTAATACAATTCATAATGGTATGATTGTGGATATGATGGATAGGAAAGATGACATTGTAGAAAAGTGGGATGAGTTGATTGGAGCTTATTATAAGGTCCCTTCTATAGATGTAATAGATGAAGGGGTGGTGGTATCAGCGACAAATGCTTTGGATGATAATGTTGTTGCTGCTGCTACTACTACTACTACTGAACCTATGGAATTTTCGGATGTTGTCTCACCTGAAGCTCCATTGGCAACAACAACATCAACTACAACGATGCCGACGAATGAAGTTACAATGGACCAAGGAGGCGGCAGCAGTGTTATCAACACTCCTGTCGAAACAATATCTCCCGAGAGTGTTGCTACTGCACCAACAATGGAATTTTCCGACACTTCTGGTGTTGGTGTTGATGGTGGATCTGACGTTACAATCACCACACCTCCATCGCTAAATAATAATATTATGGAAGGTGCTACCTCGTTGGATGCCACTACAGCTTCATCCATGCAACACGGTGACACTGCTAGTACGGGAATAACTCCAGTAGCTCCATCGTTCAATGAGGTTACAGTGGATGAAGGTGTGATGATGAACGCACGTGCCGAACATATGCAATATGGGGATATTACTCCTGCTACACCCTCATTGAATGACATTACAGTTGACGAAGGTGTTATGAATGGTCCTCCTGCATTATCTTATGACAGTGGCAATACGGATGTGTTGGCAGATGTCACGTCAGCTGCTCCTGTCGAAGCTACGCAATATTCTAATTTCGCTGGTGCTGGTACGATAACTGCAGCACCATCATCTTTGAATGAAGCCACCGTTCTTGAAGGTACCACCAACTCTCCTATCATGTCTTATGACGGAAATGATCGTCCATTCTTGTCGGAAGCTGCCCCCATAGAACCTACACACTATTCTCACATTGATGGTTCCGAAATGATCGATATTGATCAAGATGTCATGACCGCTGCTTCTGCAGCATCATCTCATGAAGGTGGCAGTACTGGTTTGTTATCGGATGTCATGACATCTGCTCCTGCAGAACCTACGCAACACTACGACACAACTACTGCTCAAGCTACCATGAACCAAGACGTTTCGAACACTCCTGCATCCAGCGGCAATACGGATTTGCTGGCGGATGCTACGACATCATCTGCTCCAGTGCCATCTACGCAATATTCAGACGTCACTGGTGCTGATATGACTACTACAAGCATTGATCAAGGTATAACGAGTGCCTCTGCATCGTCTCATGAGAGCGGCAATTTTGATCTCTTCGCGGATGCCTCGTCATCTGCTCCTACGTTTGCTGAGTCTACACATCAAGAACGTTGGTTCACGGCACCACCAACGGACCAGTATGCCACACACGTACCCTCAACCTCGGATGGGTACACGCACACAGATTACGTCGCTACGTTTGATCAAGGTAGCTACAGCAGTGGTAGTTTCAATTTCGGCGGTAGCAGCAGCGGTGGAAGCTTTACACCAGAGAGTTATTCAACGTGGCACTCCTCACAGGGGGGTTCTAACCCTCTGAGAGAATTGGCTTCGTCCCTACCTCCACCGATAGATCGAGTTAGAGGCACAGGTGGTGATTATTATCAAGAGGATTTGGGTAGTCAATGGGTGACAATGCAAGGTGATGGATTTCAGGCTTTGGCTGATACACCACCTGTTGGTGGAATGGGGGATCTGCAGTCGACAGACTTTTCCAATCCTGCAATCATGGGCACTGGAGACTTTGGAGCACCGACGACATCAATACATTCCGATGTCCCGAATTCATTCACCACTCAATCACCCGATATTTCATATGATCACATCTTCCATGGTGCTGACAAGATGGAATCAACGGAATTCGCTCATGTCATGGGTTCCGTTAGAGACAATGTTGACGCCGCGACTCATTCTCAACAATTGAATGCATGGTCCCAATTTGCATCAAGTTCCGGTACATCAATGAATGACGCGCTGATTTCCGCCAAGGCGAAGTTATTTGGCTCAGTCTCTCATTCATTGGGAGAAATACAAGGCAAGGTCAGTGCTGCAGCTTCGTCCATGAAGGGACTTGGAAATGGTGCTCAGGTGCCGGTTGATACTCATACACTGGACGGATCACTATTTCAAAGTGCTGGTGAGACTTTTCAATCTTTCCATCCACCCGTGGTCGTTTCATCAGCGATACATCACGCCGGTGATACTTCCATCGCAGATATTGGCAACGGCATTTTGAACGCAGTCAAATTCATGGCAGGAATTCTTCTCACAGTGGTCGATGCCAACCTTGATCTAGCAGCCCCTGGATCGAGCTCTGCGATAGTATTGGAAAATGTTCAATCATCCGTGAATTCCATGTTGGACAATGCCAGCTATACTGTTATGAACGTGATTAACGACGTCGGGAATCTTTCACTGAAAGATATTGTTCATAACTTGATGGTGCTAATAGTTGCCACTGCAGACGTGCTTATGAAAGTAATGAATGCTGTCATCTACCTACTAAGTGGTAAAGATACAGGAAGCTGGGCACTGCAAGCAACAAGCACGGTGAATCAAGCAAGTTCTCAACTGCTCGCTCAAGCAGATGACGTGACTCATCGAAGTATTGGTGACTTAGCAAGTAGTATTGGTGACTACTCATATCATGTTGGGAACGAGTTAGTAGCACTACTTGGATCACTTCACGGGGTTGAGGGAGCACACTTCGATGGCACATTTGACATGGTTACAACTGCCATGCAAACGGGCTTCACAATGTAAAGAAAAGGAAAGAGGATATAGAAAAATAGATTTAGATTAATGTGTAATACACCCTTTTTAGAAGTCCACCTACGTTCAGTATCCCCATCCGAGGAGAGAATCACATTACGGTGGTTCGTTTTGCCGACATGGTATCTATGTACGAGAAGTGGCAGAACAGGATAAATTCAACCCCTCTAGTACCCGGGAAGTTGATACCCCTCTAAGAAGTTTTACCATACTCCATAAACCGTAATTATTGTGCTCCCTTAAAAAAAGCTATCTCAAACGTTATTCGGGGTAGATACATTGAGAGATTCAGATGTGCATCTCAGCAAAAAGACGCTTTTCGAACCAAAGTTCAAAATGCAAAAATGAGTTCAAAAAATAATGATGCTTTGCCGTTAGAGCGTAGTGTTGAAGCTCACTACTTATACTACTTATCGTACAGCCACAGCCAGGACGACGCCAACATTTCACGCAGTATGCACATCATCATCAGATAATACTACGTCCGCTGCTTTCATAATCGTGTACTGTATTGCCGGAATCATTTTTACCTTGTGACAATTCATATAAGACGATTTCGTTCACTTTTCATATAGCATCATCAACAAACGTTATCAGCTTGACTGTGATTCTGGCTGACATCCCGTCTAGACAGAGGAGAATACGTGACAATTGGGATCATTTCATTTGGATTACGTTATAACCACTGAAAAATGGAGACTCGTCGGATACGTGCAACTGTAAGTAATGCTGACTTCCTGAGTATGCTATCAATTCAACGTTGTCATCTTGAACGCTCAACCATATGCCATACAATATTGTGTCACAGCCAACGCCCAAAAAGCGAGCGTTTGGAACTGCTCTACCAACGAATAGCCCCTTTCCTCACCAGCGGCAGCAGCAACAACCGAAATCTGCAAAGAAACAATTGCAATGGAGTGATAAAAAACAATCAACATCGACGACTGGGACGGTCAGTGAAGTCCAAAGTAGTCGACGCCAGCGAAGCAGTAGAAGCAACAACAATGATCAATCTAGCATCGGAAATGGTCTCATGTCCACACCTTACAATACGAAAACGCCCACGTATGTAATCCGGGAGGGCACACCGTCCGTGAAATGGAGCATCCCAGAAGCTACACGGAGTACCTTGCAACAAAGTTCAACGAAACCAACAACGCCGGGGAGGGTAAATTTGTTCAATGATTTCAATTCACCAACTGTACAAAGCAATGTGGCGACTCCAGGTGTAGTACAACAAGTTGATACGCCCTATCAAAAGAAATTGACCTATGCCAACATTGCAGCTTCGTCTCCTAGGCCTCACACGACGCCAGAACAGAGTGCTGCTACTGGAGATCAATCTTATCTTCCAAATACACCTCCGATGTCCGTACTTTTATCTGTCAATACACCATCTACAGCATCGATATCACCTGGTACGTCATCTGCAACTTTTCCAGTCAAATCCACATCAACGGAAGTTCCTGAAACAATTTTTCCATCTGAATACGTGATTGAGTTTCCTCCCGGACCACTACATGTTAAGCTTGATCCGGTAGTTTATACACTTGGTAAACCGATGGGTTGCTGTGTGGCACAGATATTACCAGAGTTTGATACGGATTTGACGTGTACCCGTGTGGGAAATGCCGGTGAAACCACCAATGCCGGAGCAGCAGCTACAATGATCCAAGTGAACGATCTCATCGTTTCAATCAATGGCACCAATGTCCTCTCTCGAAAGTTTGACGTAATTACCGATCTCCTGCATAGAATCGACGGTAGTTACAAAACAATAGTCTTCCGTTCCATTGAAAAAGTATGGAAGAGTCAATTTCAGCGTAAGACCATGCGGAATGTACGTAGTGGAAAACGAGTTGCCACCGCCTTGAGTAATGGACAGATGGAACGCAGTTTACTTTCTTGGGTTGAAACACCGACGAAGGTTGAAGTTGGAAGCAGGGCCGATCGTCCTAATGTTGCGATTGGTGACAAGTTGGAGAGTATTACTGAGACATCATTTTCAATTGAGGTCCAGACTCCTAAAGGTGACATTGCTTCAAGGTCGTCAATGGACCTATTTTCGCCTTCCAATGTGAAGAAGGTCATGTCACAACGTAGCGGTAGCATCGACTTAGTTTTGGCTACGTCGCCAAAAGTTTCGCCTCAAGATGATGTTGCGGTTGGCACCAAGAAAAAGAGCAATATAATAACCCTGCAAGGCAGTGCTGACAAAGTTTCAAAACAAACACCCATCAATCAAATCAGCAAGGCCCTCGTCGGTAGTGATAACAGCGATCAAGATTTTGAGCGATCCTTGCGGCTGAAAAAGAGTATGCTCAAGGAGTTGAATGGAGTTTGCCTGGAACTAGCTGATAAACTCTATGATGAAGCCGCACCGGAATCAGGTATAGAAGCAATCGTGTCTGAGAGCGTTGGAGAAGATGCATTGCCCGCTTGGGAGCAATCGCGTTCAAAAGATGTGGACAACGAAGTTACCCTTCTTCAAGAGAGAGTACGGGAGCTCACCGACGCATTGGCAAGTGCTGAAGACGAGGCAAGAGAGCGAGAAGACGACCTCAAGGATCAGCTGCAACGACTTCAAAGCCAAGTCTCGTCCAAAAACGATGCTGCATATGCCGCTGAAGTTCGTCGCCTGAAAGAGGAGAAAGAAAAGGCTGTAAAAGAAGTTCAGCAGCAGCTGGAAAACGAGCGTGCATTCTTTCAGGAAAGAGTTGAGAAGGGGAAGAAATCGAAACAGGAGTTGATTGGAAAGTTAGACGCTACTCAACATGAGCTCGAAAAGAACAAAGCGTTGTGTGCTGATCTTGAGAAGAAAATGTCAAAAAAGGAGATGAAATCTAAACTCAAGTCATCCAGCACGTTGATCCAATCCCTCCAAATGGAAAAGAGCCAGTTTGCCATGGAGCTGCAGGCTTTACAACAGCAGTTATCAGAGCGTGATGCTTCTTACAAGGGCAAACAGGCTGAGCTGGAGCAAAAGGCACACGAGCTTGAAAAGATGGTAGAAGAAGTTGAGAATCTAAAATTTGAGAGGAATGTTGCCCAAAAGGAGAAACAGGCCGAGCTTGAGTCACTGTCATCGTCTCTCACCGAAAAGGCCCTTGAGTTGGAAAAGATGGTGGAGGAAGTTACCAATCTAAAACATCACTTAAGCCTTAGTGAGAAGAAAGGCAGCGCGGATAGGGTCGCATTGAAAGTGAATAAAAGCAAGCTTGTTGAAGAATGCGAACAACTGAAGGCTCAGCTTGCAGCAAATGACAATGCCAGGGATGTTCTGCAAGCCCAAATTGAGGAACACGAAAAAGAGTTGTCAAGAAGACAAACTCTCTTAAATGATGTTAAGAAGCGAAACTATTCCCTTCAGGAAATGATTGATGAGCTCAATGAAGCGTTGGAGAGATCAGGGAGCGACGCTTCAGAGCAAGTAGGATTCCTCGAGAGAAAGCTCCAGATAATGACGCATGAGTTAGAGGAAACGAGATCATCTTCTGCTCAGCATCATGATGACGCTAAGCGTTTAAAAGAGGAGATGCAGAAGATGCAGGTACAACTTGTGACGGTGACCAAAGAGCTGGAAGAGAATCGTGTATCCATGTTGGAGAAAGAAAAATTATCTTCTGAAAACGAATTTCTAGACGAAAGGGTCAGTGAGCTGACTGAATCTTTAGCAAAGGCAGAAGCCGATGCGAAAGAACGTGAAGGATTTCTTGAGAAGAAGCTACAGGTATTGAAGATGGAGCTAGACGAAACAAGATCCGCTTCTGATATGCGCCAAGACAAAATTCAACATCTCAAACAGGAGAATCAAAATATCCTCGAAGAAGCTGATTCCAAATACAATGATTTCAGGGAGCAATTGTCAGCAAAGGAAGATGAAGTAATGTTGCTAAAAAAGCAGGCAAGAGAAGATTGCCTCTCACTGAAAGAACAGCTGGAGAAAGAGAAGACATTGAAAATGAGTTTAGTGCAGAAGCTTGAAGCAACCAAAATCGAGCACACAGCATCTCTGTCACGTAGACAGGAACTAATTGACGATATCGAAAAACACAACGCTCTCTTGAAACAAAAGGTTAACGAGCTCACTGACTGTCTAGCAGCTTCAGAAGATGACGCAAGGCAGCGCGAAGATGCGCTGGAGGAGAAGCTTCAGCAAATAAGAGCTGAATTGGATGAAGCCAAGATGGTTTACACACATAAGTGCGTCTCCCAATCAGATGACTTGAGACGCGTTGAAGCTGAAAAGGAGGCTGCCCTGCTTGAAATACGTCAACAGATGGAGGCCGAGCGTGCATCTTTCAACGAACGTATTGAGCGAGAGGAAAGATCTAAGGCGGAGGTAATGGATGAGCTTGACGCAACAAAAGATGATCTAATTCAAAGTGAAGCCTCTCACGCTGATTTGGAGAATCGCCTTGAAGATGCGCAAAAGACAATGGAGGCAAGGATTTGCGAACTTACCACCACTCTGGAGAAAACCTACGATGTTGCCAGAGAGCGAGAAGCTGCTCTACAGGACGAACTTTGTCAATTGGATAAGAAGATCAATGAAGCAACAGTAATAGCAAATCAAAATGCTGCCGCCCGCGAGCAAGAAATCGAACGCATCGAAGGTGAAAAGTGGGTTCTTCTCAATGACAACACCAAGCTCCAAGAACAACTAGACAGCCTGTTGAATCAGATAGAAATTGGAGAGAACACAAAGAATGATTTGCAGGGTAGGTTAGAGGCTCTGGACAGGGCAAAGGCATTCCACGAAAAGTCCCTGTCTCGTAGACAGGAGCTCTTGGATGACATGGAAGCACGCAACAAAATCCTAAAGCAAAGAGTAGGCGAGCTCACTGATTGCCTAGCAAAGTCAGAAGATGATGCAAGAGAGCGGGAAGATGCGCTGGAGGAGAAGCTTCAACAGATGGGAGTTGAGTTCGAAGAAGCGAAGTCAACATTCAAGAATGAGACTGTTGCTCACACAGAGTTGGTTCATCGACTTGAAGAAGAGAAGAAAGAGCTAATTTCACAGCTTCACAGCCTTGGCCATGAGATGGAGAATCTGAAGGAACAACTATCAATGTTGAAGAGCACAAACTTTGATGTAGAATCACAGCTTGATCGGGTCAAGAATTCTTATTCCGAATCTGAGAATCAAGTAAAGGAGCTCTCTGAGAAGTTAAATAACGCAAACCAAGACGCAGCTCTTAGCAAGGCATTATGCGCAGACCTGAAATCAAAGTTGGAAGCCGCAGAGCGCTTACTGGATGAAAGCGATACTGAAATAAATACTCTCTCTTACGATTGTGATTGCCTGGAAAAGCAAGTAGAACGTCTCAATGCTCAGCTAGAAAGCCATCAGGAGGTGATCTCGGGTTACGAAGCCCAGATTGGATTAATGCGCAATGACATTACGTTGATGACAAATGAAAAGGAATCATTGAGCCAGGATTTAGAGTGTCGCATGGCTAAGGTCCTTTTGTCAGAGGATGAGAAGTCGGATCTTGAGGAGAGGATTGAATCTTTAGAGGCCGACTTAAAAACTTCAGAGGCTGAGAAGCTGCAACTCTTGTCTGAAAGAGACTCCTTTAAATCCACTGGTGAAGAGCGTCTGGTTAGATTGCAGCAGCTTGAAGAAAAGACGCGGATCCATCGGAGTGAACTACTCGACTCATTGACTACAAAAGAATTCGAGATTGCATCGTTGACATCTCAGCGTGAAGAGTTGAGAAGCAAAATGGGTGATCTTGGTCGCCGCTTCAGTCAGCTCCAAATTCAGTCTACGAAAGACTCTGAATCCTCCAAGAACCGTCACGACCAACTACTGATCGAAATCTCCACTCTCAATGCCCAAAATGAGAAATACGCGACTGAGATAAAATCCCTTGAGGCCAACATTGGGCTCATAAAAGCTCAGTTCAAGAAAGAGAAGGAAACCCACGAGAAGACTGAGCGACAACTTCTTCTGGACATACGTAATTCTCAAAACACAATATCCGGTGCCAAGTTGAAGAATGTTCACGTTGAGAATGAAGTTCAGTCTATCAAATGTCAGTTGAATGCTAGAGAATCAGAGATTTCAAAGCTTGTTGACGAAAAGGAGCGTCTTGCCACTGAATTACGCCATGCTCTTGATAAAGCAGATAAAGCGAGCGCCAAAGCTCAAAATGAGCATTCTATTGCTGTGAAGGGGTTGGAAACTGACGTTGAAAGGGAGCGTGCTCTCTGTCTTGACCTTACATCGAGGCTAGAGTCGCTTACTTCAGCTATGAAAGTGAAGGAAGAAGAAGTCAACAGTCTGAAGCATGAACTATCCTGTGCAAAGGAGTCAATGCGCTTATTGCAGTCTGAAGAGAAAATCTCCAAGAGCACACTAGAGTCAAAGCTCATCGACACCAGGTCACAATTCGAAGCTGAGCGTCAATCTCTAAAAGATTACATCTACCGCCTTGAAGCTGATGCACGTGAATCTGAGCAAAACTTGCTCGCTGAAAAGGCATCTTTCATTGAAAGTGAGGCGCATGTGAATTCTCAGGTTGAGATATGTAACGACCTTCGAGAACAATTGGACGATATGAATGCTCTCCTCGACGAGAAAAAAATCGAGATCGAGGAACTGAAGAGTGATGTTTTATCCGAAAAGGAAGACCGCAGGCAAGAACTCTCCGAAATGAAATGCCTCTATGAGAAGAAGATTCAAGAGTTAACGTCTTCTTCACTTGATATCGAAGCTGAAAAGTCCATTTTGGAGAATAAATTGAAGAAGCTTGGGCAAGATATTGTGATCTCAAGGGAGAAAGAATCCTCCCTTCTAAATCGTATTGAAAAATTAGAACAAATACTACAAAGGCAGAATGATGAACTGCTCAATGCTAGTGGTGCTATAAGCTCCGCAAAAGTTGACCATGAGAATGCTCTATCTGAAATGGAGAGAGTTTACGCTTGGAATGTAAAGGAACTGAAAGAATTACACGACGTTGAGAGGAGTGAACTGCTGCAACACATTTCGGACATTTCAGATGAGCTTAGACAATGCCAAGAGGAATTAAACGAGCAAAGAGCCACGCGGGAAGATGACAAGATCATGTTGGAGGATGATATAGATATGATTGACGAGCTACGTAGAAAGCTAGAGGAAGGAATCGACCTGAACGACTGTTTGAGCACAAATCTCAAGGAAAGGGAGAAGACCATCCATGTGTTGAGACAAGACTTGATAGTAAAGGAAGAAAGTCTACTGGCTGCAGACAGAAAATACAAAGCCAAGATAGAGGAGATAAAATCGTTACATGCGACAGAGAAGCAGACTTTGATAGATGAGATTGAGAAATTCTCACTGGAGCTGGATTGGAGTCTTGATCAAATTGATAAGAGGCAAGCCATAATTGACGCGCAACGGCTCTCGCTCAACGACGAGAACAACGGATTGGTCAGAGAACTAAGTAAGGCAAATGATACTGAGGCAGGGCTCAGAAAGTTGCTCCACGAAACTCACATGGAGGTACAGCAATTATCGATTGAATTCTCTTCCATGAGAAGTGATGTTGTTTTGGTTGTTGACGAAGCATGCAAGACTTCTGAAGAAACGCTGCAGCATACCGCTCGATCCTTCAAAGCAACCGCGGCGAAATGGGCGGTCGAGAAGGTCTCGTACGAAGAAGAAATCAAGTTGCTGACCGAAGATGTATACAAACTAAACCAACGGGAAAAGCATCTCAGCGGTCAAGTAGAGAAACTTCAGTCTACCCTTGAACAACGAGAGCGGACTGTTGAAGAATTGTCGGCTGATCTAACTTCAGCAAAGGATGATCTGATTGCAGCAAGTGTAGAAACCGACCGCGCAAGAGATCTTGACTCTCGAGTATTGACGCTTCAGTCTACCCTTGAATCAAGAGACCAGCATCTTGAAGATTTATTGGTACAGCTTACTTCAGCGAAGGAAGAACTTTGCGCTGCAAGTGAAGAGACCGAACGTGTAAGGGAGAACTTGAATTCTGTCATGAATCAATTTGACGTAATGGTCGAAAGAAATGAGGACCTTCAAGAGGAGATCAGCAAGCTTGAGAACGCAAAACAACTTATGCAATCGTCATATGATGCCGAGAAAGGCGATCTTCAATCAAAAATCGATTCTCTTTTGGCAGATGGAAGTGACAAGCTTTTATCGGTGACAAGCGAACTAGATACGATGATCCTGGCAAATGAGAAACTTCAACGGGAAATCGGCAAGCTGGAGAGCCAGAAACAACTCTGCCAGGTTACGTTAGAGGCTGAAAAGGTTGACCTTCAATCAAGGATCGATGCTCTAGTGAATGACCTGACTGTTGCACAAGATGAGCTTGACCAAACTAGAGCAAACATCGATCGCATAGAACAAGAAAGCGATGCCAAGGTGGAAACTGCTTTGAATGACTTTGATGACATGAAGTTGAAGAATGAGCTCTTGCTTGATGAGATTGCCAACCTAAAAAGCGATCTCCAAGCTAGCCACGAGTCTTTCGTGACATTGAAAAGAAGCTACGAATCCAATATTGCCTCTCTATCAACTGAATTGAAGTCTTCATCCGAACGGTTTGAGGTGGAGAAGGAATCGTTCAAAACCGAATGGCGTCATTTCCAACTCCTTCTAAAACACCTTGTTGACAGCATTGAAGGAAAGGTCGATTTAAATGAGTTGAATTCAAGTTACGATCGAGAAGAATTGCCAGACATTGCTTCTCAACTTGGGACTCTTATTGAACTCGTGGGGAAGAAAGAGGAGTCAATATTACAACTCAAGTCTCAAGTCGAAAGTCTCGAATTTGACCTGAAAGACGCTAGAATAGTTCGGGATCGCTTGATGCATCACTACCAGAAAATGGATGAAGATCTTGAAACTAGCCGATTCCTTTCTGAAATAGAGGAGGCGAAAGTCAAAGTGATTGGAATGGACAGAAGACTCATGACGGAAAAAAGCAAGCGTAAGGAGCTAGAAACACAGCTTTTAGCTGAAGGAAAGAATCTAGCAATGATCAAGGAGGAGCTCTCAAAGAAGGAGAGTATCATCTATGAGCTTGAAGAGACTGTACAACTCAAGTTAGTTGAAATTAAGAAGCTAGAGTCACGGCTGTGCAAGAATGATGATATTCGTGAAAAGTTGGAAGGAAAGTACGAGGAAGCGAAAACTGAGCTGGTGTCATATCACAATCTCGCCACAGAGCTGAAACAAACAGTTATAGACAAGGTAAGATTTTTTTCGTTCTATCACTGTTTCGGATATATAACCTTTTACTCACATCACATTACTGCCCTGCCTGCCTTGCAACAGAACCAGGACATCGAATCCAAGGAAGGCAGAATAATGGATCTTCAATTTCAAATTGATGATCTAGCGTCACAGGTTGAAGGTTGGAAAGCATCACTGGAAGGACTAACAAGTGAAGCAGGTGGATGGAAAGCTGCACTGCAAGACCTTAAGCATGACTTTCAAGACGACGATTTACCTCATGATACGAGTGAAATTTCGTCTACGAGTTCAGATCGTCATAATGAATTGTCGAAGGAAATTACCAGGTTAGAAGAGAAGATGCTGCTAATTGATGAAGATCACAGGCAACAGAGCTCTATGCACAAGTCTATTGTTGATGGTCTCGAAGCTAGATGCAATATGCTTTCGGAAGAAAACGTCGAAGCACAAAGCTATATCTCTTCGCTTGAAGACTCAAAAGTTCGTCTTCAGAGCAAGATAGATTTGCTCAAGAAGGATTGCGACGTCCAACGCAGAAGATTGTCGGAGCTAGAATCAGTTTTTCGCATTATGAAGCAGCAAAAGTCTGTATCGGAAAAGTTGTGCGATGAAGTATTGTCAGGGTTACGGAAACTCACAAGCGTAGCCATCGTTTACTCTAGCAGGCTTGAAGGATTCTCGGATGAAATATCGGCACCATCTTCATGGTCTGTGAATATTGAATACATCTCTCGATTTATTGAATGTGCCTTGGAATTGAATCAAAAGTATTTACTTGATATCCAAAGGCTGGAAACAACCATCGAGTTTCGACAGGGTTGCGAAACACAAGTCGTTGCAGAAGCAATTACCCCTAAAGCAAAAGGATCGGGAGATAGGAGTCAAGAGAGTAATATCATGCCTCAACACCTGGACATGATCAATGATATCAAAAATATGAAGCATGCAATCAAGACTGTAATGGCTTCGCCCGAGTTGACTCCGATGAAATCTAAGCAGAAATCCAACGACGATGGAGATCTTTACTCTGACCTCCTAATGGCGTATGACCAGCTAGAGAATCTGAGCAAGAAAATAGAGACTTATCAACAGGATCAAGTCCAGTGGAAAGAAAAAGAATCAACACTTCAATCTCGTATCGAACAGCTTGAGGAAGAGAAACAACAGCTCCAATCTTTACCCAAGACTGCACTTCCCTCTGTTGAAGAAGTTGACGACGCAAAGCTAAAGGAGGCAGGTGCAGTAATGATTTCCAACGTTATCAAACGTAGAGAAAAATCAATGAAGGAACAAGCCTTCAGAACTTGGGTGTCTCAAACGCAGAAATCAAAACACTTGAACATCGTAAAGGGAATGGCAAGGGAACTCAATAGCACAAGAGAAAAAGTCCAGATATTGAAATCAAATTTAGACATGGACACAAAATAGATATTCATAACACCAATTGGATGTATAGTAGAGATATATGTTCGATATACAGAAGTGTGACCAAGACCTGCTTATTCTATCCTTGTAATCGCCTCGTAAATCTTGTCTGCACTCCAGTCTTCTTTTTTCAAAGCATCCTCCAACAAAAATGGACCTTGTTTTGTCCTAACCAAGCCAGTCATTGTTGCAACTGTGTCTAATTCATACCCAATGTCACGAACGAGTGATCTAATGTACGTTCCACCACCACAAGAAACGTTGAGTGTGAAGAGTGGCAGCTCAAAAGACGTTGTACCGGTAGAAGGGTCACATTGAACGGTGGGTACGGTTGATTCATCAAATAAACTCTTCTTTTCGGTCCGCTTGTTGTAATTGCGCTTTCGTTTCTTCTTGTTTTTGCCTGCGATAGCTTCATCGTTTGATTCTCGCATATCTTCTTGCGGAGACGCAGCCGCCTCCTCAGCAGCTGCTGTGGCGGCGGCAGCATCTTCCATCTCTTTGACAGCTTCCCTATATCTTTTACCATCCACAACGCCCGATTTGATCACACTCTCACTCAGGGTATTTTCCACTTCCACCTTGTAAACTTCCACATCTCTCGTTGGGATTTCAACCTCTTGTGACTCTTTCTCATCACCATTTCTAGCAATTTCATACAATCTTTTCCCATCAACTCGAATGGCAGAATATAATGGAGGTACTTGTTGAATCTTCCCGGTAAACTTTGCATCGGCTACCTTACGAATGGAATCAATACTTTGTACATGATTCCAATCCATAGTCTTGACTATTTCCCCCTCAGCATCTAATGTAGTTGTTTCATATCCTAATTCCACCATGGCAGTATATTGCTTATCGCCCTCTAGATACGATTGTAATTGTGATGTACCCTTCCCAATCCCCAAAACCAACACCCCCGAAGCCAAGGGATCTAATGTCCCACCATGACCTACCTTCATTAGTGGTTTGTTGCGTTTTCTACTCTTTCCTCCTCCTCCATCTTGTTGAATACCCCCGCGAGATTGCGCATCTCGGACGAGTATTCCCCGAATGTATGACACGACGTCGTTGCATGTCCATGTGAGAGGTTTGTGAACGGCTAATAGACCTTCGGCTCGATAGAGTGGTGGTGGTTGTTGTTCGTTGTCTGCATTCGTTGGTGGATCAGATGATGTTGATGTGGTCAAGTCGTTAGCAGCCAACAAGACTCTCTTGTTGTTGGCATCATTGAATGCCGACGCCGTCACTGGACGTGCTCGCTTCATGATAAATGTACTACGAATAACAAATGCTGTGGATATTGTAGCGCAGCTAAGGCTCATAACAATAACTAACGCATAGAAAAATCTACTGATAACGTGGGATGATGATTGATGCTTTTTGGACCTATCAAGTAAACCAAAGGCTGGAAAAAGTGATGTCATACTAATTGCTTTGCAAAATAATATGACGAAGCAACGATACGTTTATTGATAGGATAGAGCAGATTAAGGCTATCTGCTCTACCAACGTCAATGTCTCGAGCCGATCTGTTCACACGTTATTGCTGAGCATATGTTATTGCTAAAACAAATCATGACCGCCGATAGGTTTGGTCTGTCTGGCGGTAGGCTTCCTCTTGATAAGAAGTAAAGACAATTTAGCTCTTGACACCATGGTGCCGAACTCCTTCATACAGTACCATGTCATCTGTCTGATGAACGAATCATTGCTCCTGCTTGGACTTAGAGAATCCTCCTATGCGAGATGTAATAGATGAGAAAGGAGGATGTTTTGGAAGATGGTGAGAGATTTTATCTTGGATTGCTGGTTTGAGCTTGCAACTGTGTCCCTTGTTTGCACTTCTTCTGCATCTTTTACTGTCAGAGGTGTGCTATTGCATTCTTGAAACAGGTGATATGGTTTTTATGTCGCGCTCCTACATCTATGTTTATGGCTTAAAGACCAATTCTATGAGGGTACAGATCCCCTTCGGATTTCGGCATTTTCTTTGGTGGTTTGAACAAGCTTTCTCTCTAGAGAGATAACTAACCCTGACAATGTCATTTGTTTCATCTGTTCACTTCCCACAGAAAACAGTCCTGACACCAAGATTAAATCAAAAGAGACAAGCCCACGACAACGAGGCCAAATAGACGGGGTGTGACTACTGATTCTGCACCACTAGTCATGTCACCACCTTCCTTGCCACTTTCCTCAGTTTTATCTTTTGTTTCGGAATCACCCTCATTTTGGACGCTGCTGGGAGGAATCATTGTAACCTCTGAAACAAATATAGGATCAGACGAAACAATCACTTCTTGAAAACGCCCCCCAGCAAAGTCTCTGTAAATACCCGTCGCTTGAACGATGATTTCATTAAACACGTTCAATGTCCCATTCTGGAGAAAGAATACACGATTGCCCATGGTCATCTCTCGAGTGAAATTGGTTACAGGAAAGTTGAATGCATACCCCTGATTGGTACCAATACGGTTGCCAGAATGGGTAAAAACAGCGTTCCGAAAGCGTTCTCCAATCTGAATCACGTTTCCCTCTCCGTCGACACTTTGGATTGGATCATAGAACCCGCCCTCAGCTGTGATGCGAAAGTCGTACGTTGCACCTTCCGCAAGAATATAGGCATTTCCAGTAGTAGCATCAGGGTGGCTAATAGTAGTAGGAACAGCCACAGTGATTTCAGCGACATAATTTGGATCGCTTGATAAAGCTTTCTCATTTAAAGTGGCTCCAGTAAATTTTGCATATTTACCAGTCGCATGCATTACAATCTCATTGAAAATAATCATTTTCTCCCCCGTTCCAAATAGGAACTGACGGTTTCCAAGGGGATGAGGATCATCTGGGAAATCAAAGCTATAGCCCTGATTGATGCCAACGCTGCTAGAATTCTGTTGATATGTGCCATTCTAATCTGGAAATATCATTGGATATTGAAACACTTGTCCAATCTGGTTTCTTTGCAAGCCATTCATAATGGCATTGTAATAGCCTCCCTCACTCGTTATGCGAAATGATAAAAAGCTGTCGTCCTCATCGATTGTATCAACGAAAACATACGCTTCATCAGGCTCGATAAGTAAAATTTGCGCCTCATATGGTTCATACGACACCACCTTCCAATTAGGCATCGTCCCAAACTGTTCCTTTTATACGCTCCAGTCGCAGAGACAATGTATGGATCCATCGAGTTGATTTCTCCGTCGTCCAAGAATAAGATGTCGTTACTATTAAACTGAGTTCCGTTATCAAAGTTGAATGCAAATCCCTGATGTGTACCGACCCGTGTTGTTCCATCTGCGTTATAAATGTAATCTTGGTACAATTCACCGACAACTGCAGATGTATTGACATCCAATATAGAGTGTATTTCTAGGGAGAAGGGGTAAATTCCATCCACACTAGAATCGTTCACTAAGAGCTGGTATGCCTCTACGCCATGATGCTGGAGGAGAAAACATGATGCAAGGGCGATAGAGACTTGATTGAAGGTGCTTCTATGATGGGAGTCACTCCGAATTATTGCAGACATAATAAGCGTAGGCGCTATCTGAAAGACGATAGACGATTTCAAACGCTCGGTCTTAAGGCGGCGCAAATGCAGCAAATATATATAAGCTCTCAATCGAGACACAGCGTGTAAATCCTAAAATCCTCTTCACTCCCTGCCACACTGGATCTTTATCGGCTCGAATCATAAAAGCGATAGAATCTTTGAACATACCAAGATACTAGACGTAGTCACATTATTTATTGCCTGCTGCGGCAGCATGCGATAGCATGCGCGCGATGGTGCTGGATAGGTGTACACAACTGAGACTCCTCATCTAAGGGGAGTATCTTTCCCATCAATCCCAATATGCTATCCTTTTTTAGTTGTAATTAATTGTGTTATTAATGATATTGTTGTAGACAATACCCACTGCCTCCTCAATCAATACAGTGTTCATCTAGACGATCAATGCGGTTTTCAACGTGTACGATAGGATGGTAGGTGGGAGGCGGGTTCTTCTGTCCGCGACAACGTATTTAGAAGTCGAAGACAAACGCCTGGCTATTGCTGCGTTTGTCAGCCTATGGTAGTGAAGGGGCAATAAAGACTCTAGTCTCATGTTTGCTTGTTACGAACATATACTACATGTAACAGACCCGCACATCCAAAAAATTACCATCATCTAATGCAAAAATAAAAGACTTGCACATTCACTGCTTATATCCAAAAGCAACATATTCTTTCGTATGATCACGTTCACTATTCACGTTCACCTTCCAAGTCTCTTTCGTCTCTTGCAAATTTTTCGCTAATACGTCCGCACCTTCACCCACGTCACACTGACCGAAGAAGTTCCTCACACTATTCTTCACTCCAGTTTTGATGTCGCGAGTGAAGTCAACAATCACTTGCTTTGGGCTCAAAGCCTCTCCGTTGATAACACCGCAAGTGAGGAATGACATCTTTCCAGTTTGAGATGCAGGTTTCTCTGCCTCACCTTCAGTATCGGCAATTTTCTCATCAATCTTTGACTGGAAATCTCGATCACGCAAGTTAATTGGAGTTGACTGCAGATTAAAATCACCTTCAAAATCAGCAGTTTCGTCCAATAGGAAGGATGATGTCTTGGTTATTGCCGACACTTCCAAATTCGATTGTACGTCCTTGAGAACATCGTTGAGGTCCTTACTAGAAGGTGACGGAACAGCTGGTTTGGTTTGTGCTCTGGGTCTGAAAATGTCTTGATTTTTGCTATCAGTACTCGCTCGTCTCACCGGAGTAGGTGGGGCCTCATCCTCATCCTCCTTCCACTGTTTCTCCACAAGAGTAGGAGGGTCTTCTGCCTCGTCATACTTCCACTCCTCCGCTGCATTCTCCCACTCTTCATATTCCTCCTCTTTAGGAGTAGTATCCATCAACCATGGATCAAAGATTTTGGTATCTGGAGACACCACCGGTTTGGGCGGTGTATTGCACTTATATCGAATCATTTTCTTGAATTTGTCCTTCCCTGATTCACGTCTTTCCTTTCGTCTTGCAGCAGCACCCCTTACCTCCTGTCTACGCTCTTCTCTGGCTAACTCTTCCAACTTTTTCGCATCTCTTGGAGACTTTACATACTTTTCATATTTTTCCTTGGCCTTTGATAGCCTGCTGTGCCGTTTGCGTTCACTATCAGGTGTGATATTTAATGCTGTAACGTTAGTTATAAGAGCAGTTTTGTCCGACTCTCTCAGTGCTTGCGGCGATGATACCTTGGAAGAATGAGCCTTGTTATTATACTGATTAATCGCCTCAATTTCATTATCAGAAAATTCCCACTCTTTGCACGAGATTCCGGACGGAGAAACAATCTTGGGAGTGATGCCATTGGTGGCAAAATCAGGCTCATCAAAATCAGGCTCCCAACTAGTGGTGTCAACTTTGGCGGAGATGCGTTTCTTCCTCGCCGCCGCGGCTCCGTCGCCGTCTATCGTCTGAAGCATCTTTCGCGTCGATCACTATGCTTACTGTTGATCTTAAAGTATTTATCTAAGCGATGCTGGTAATAATGAGAGAGTAAAGGCATATCTTATCTGAAAAAAGCAAAGCACCCCTTCCCTCTACTTCCATCACCTGTGGTTCCCTCGTTCCCTTGACTTTGAAGTGGTAAGTAGATAAGATTTGATATTTGAATCTTGACTATTCTTCTACTGTGCGGGCAAATTTGAATTTGGAGCGCAACTCTATTTGGATGACGAAAGATTATGGGGGTCAAGCCCGTATGCCCCCGATATCAGGAGAAAATCTGCATATTTGGAGTGCTACTTAGCAAACTTTTCTACAAGACACCTCTTCCCTCTTCACCCCGCTTCGGCAAAAGAATATCACATCCACAAGATAGATAGAGTTGTTTTGAATTATGGCAGTTGGGAATGGTCGGTCAGAATAGTTGGGAATGTCGACCAAATGGGTCGAGGGTAAATTAGTTGGGAATGTCAGCCAAATGGGTGTCCTGGTCCAGATCCGGATCTGATTCGGCCATGTCCAAATGAACCACCTGTTCGGCTCTGCTTTTTCTCTCTTTCTCTAGAGAGAGAGACAACACTAAAATATGAAAATATGCTTAGAAGTATCTACAGCAGGGTTGTGCACCCGTTTTCAACCCGTACCCGATACCCGACGATTTTGGTGTCGGGTACGGGTATTTACCCGAAATCCATACCCGTCTCTGGACCCTGATGGGTATCTCAAAAATACCCGACACCCATGATTTTCGGTCAGTTTCGGGTAGGTATCGGGTATTTCATCTCACGCTAAGGACCAACTTCTTGAAGTGACTACTTGAGTGACTACTTGAGTGATAGACATGCATTTATTCAGTTGTGATTCTTATGTAATGTAACTATCCACTATTATATGTGTAGAGTGATTGCAAACCATCTACACATGCTCAACAACTAAAAAGTTGATCGTTTCAGTCTTCATCGTCAATAGCAATAGCACCAATAGCAAAGTCAAAGTCCTCGTCACTTTCTTCAAAATCGATGCCCAAATCACACATGGCATCAAATTCTCAAGTTTTGATTACGCGGGTTCGGGTTCGTTTGAAGCAGCTACTTGCTCTTCCATTGTTGATGAATTTCCAGCGGTATTGTCGGAAATATCATCCGCAGATGCACCTTGGCCGTCTGTGCTGGGTGTGTTGTCGTCATCCTCCGTGATATCGATGATCTCCTCCTGCTGCACAACAGAATCGGCTGGAGGATCAGTGGCAGGTGTGTTTGTTTCACCGCCAGAGGGTGCTGGAGACGATGAATTTGGTGTAGTTGGGGGGCATTGCACGAAGATTATCATTAAATTATGATCTACTTAGTAGTTAGGCGCAGTTGGGTGGAGTGTGGGATTTGAAGGCGCGCCACAAAAGTGCCTCTATTGTCCACCTAGGAATTAGTACTGTAGTCGCTAACAAAATACTCGGGTATCGGGTATTTACCCGAATTCCATACCCGAGGTCATTTTTTCCGCGGCACCCATACCCATAAGTACCCATACCCGATTGGTTTTCCCCTGGGTGCACAACCCGATCTACAGAATAAACATTGAGTACCATATCATAAGGTGAGCATTTTTCAAAGAGAAAGTAACGGGAAGCTACGAACAGACGACGTAAAAGCGTAGAATTCGTCCAAGCAATGAAAAAAGTCCAAATAAAGAAGTCATACTTGTAAGTGCGCATAGCTCTGATTGCCAATATGTACACCTTCTTCTTCAAACATACCTACAAGTCATCCGGCGTGTATTACTTTTACATAAATACTTACCTCTCTCTAGTGAGAGAACAACTCTCGAGAGGCGGCGTTGTATACTACAGAAGAAACAGACGCAATTGTTCATTCATATTGTCTCCATCTAGACAGAACGAAACGGAAAAGAGATTCAGATTTTACAAGTGTGTAAATCCCTCCAAATAATGATACAGGTATCTACTCTAGACAGCGAAAGACATAGTTGACACGGAATAAACATGTTCCCACTTTTCAAACATATATATCTACACGATTTTATAATCCTACTTTCTGCTAGTTCATTCCTCTCTATTACCAACCTGTAACTTGCTTGCAATCACTTTCTTCAGAGGCGTCATCAGTGGCTTCATCAGTGTTATACTCTGATTCACTCTCAGCAAGAGAGCTGCCAGATTCTGATCCCTCATCATAGTCATCGTTATCTGAGACTTCATCCTCGTCTGTGTATTCATCANAGTTGGGAATGTCAGCCAAATGGGTGTCCTGGTCCAGATCCGGATCTATTTCGACCGTGCGGTGTCCAAATGAACCTCCTGCAAATGAACCAAATCCACGAAGGAAAGAGCCTCCCAACGACTTCAAAACAACGACACAGGTGATGATGGATTAGGTGGTCGTCCTTTACTCATGGCCTATGTTAACGACACCAACTGCCTTCTCCCACTAGCAGACGTTCTCTTCTTCCTCCAACCCTTCGCGTTCGCTTCTGGAAATGTTATTCTCTTGGTCCGTATGATCTCAATAGATACCTTACCTGCCCGCTAACTCCAAATATTATAATCAAGGTCTCACTTTGAGGGAAATCGTAAAGTAACCCTCATTTCATTTCAGTGATATAGAATCAGTCCAAGGTCAAGAGACTTGGAACCACAAGTAAACAAACAATAGCCAAAGGACCCGAAGATGGCGCTGAGAGGAGTTGATGCCCCCCCATCAGGCGGACCCATTGCTCCTGGTCGCAGGTTGCGTGCACGACAGCAGATGTCACTCCTCAAGAAGATAAATATTTTCTTGTCTGGAGTTCTTGTCTTCACACTACTCACTGTGATGCGCCTAGCCAATGATGTAACAAAGAAACAAAATTTCCAAACAGGAGGAAGCTTTAATGACGTATTGGATCAGAGTATAAGTAGTACGTGGGACAGGGACAGGGATGCCCGTGGTGCTAATAACGCAGCAGGGAAGCAGACAAGCGATGCCAAAGATGATTATGGCGAAAAATCACCATCTGTTGCTGGCCTGTCTTGGTATGAAAAGCCTCAGCCACTCCTGGCAGAATTCCCCCCTATCGGACGAAGGCTAGAATTTATTCACCATCTCGAGAGGGTGCCTTTCTTCAAAACTGGAGTCGAAGTTGGTGTACAGAGGGGAATTCTGGCAAAGAAAACTCTTAATATATGGAAATCATGTAAGGAGTACAAATTAGTGGATCTTTGGGGGAAGGAGGAGGGGTACGATGAACCTGGTACGGACACAGCTTCTGACAAGGATATGAACCTCAGACAAACGCGAGGTCGAATGAAAGAGTGGGTAAAAAAAGGGATTGTTGAATTCTTTGTCATGCGCAGTACTGACGCATCAAAGCACCTCCCAGACAACCATTTTGATTACATATATCTCGATGCAAGGCATGACTATTGTGCAGTCAAAGACGACATCAAACATTATTGGCCAAAGCTGCGCCCTGGTGGAATTCTTGGCGGACATGACTATATTGATGCTCAGTATGCAGTTGATAAGCTTGGTCCAGTGGAGGATTGGAGCAAATGCGAAGATGGTAGCAGTCATCCAGAAGCAGTGAAAGGTGCAGTGGATGAATTTCGAAAGCAGGAAGGAGACTTGTATCTTTATACATCCAATGAAGACTTCCCGTCGTGGTATGTTCAGAAGCCATACTCTTAACGAGTAGTACCATTAGGAAATGAATAATGTAAATCATCTTGTGTTGTTTGTGTGAACCCACACTTTTGCCTGCCGCTTCTTTGTGTTTGACGTACATTTTTTGAAATTACGGATGGTGAGCTAATTGTTGCCGATGGTGCGATAGCAGTGCCTATTGAGACTGTGATCTTGGATGACGAAGACAGGACCGCTTACGGAAATGAGATTGAAATTAAGCGTTTTTACATATTATATCGCTAATATGAGTTTCATTCTCAAAAGAAAATCTTATTGTTGCTGTTGAGGAAAGCGCCCAACATAGTAAATTATTCTCTTTGCATTGTGATAGCTGCGACGGATCAACCTACGGCTTCACAAGGACTCAACTGGATGAAACGATTAGGCACAGGGAATTGCTGTGTCTGTGTCAAACAAACTTGTCAGGAACTATCACATTCCAACGTTTCGTCTCATTTTCCATCCATTTAGGTGTTGCTCTGTGACAAATTTCAGCGTCAGACTTGCATTGATTGTCATTTCTGCAAAAGCCAGTGCCACTTTTGTATATTTCCGATTCTTTGTAGGATTCCAGTCGGGCGTGTGGTACATCCCTGTAATACGGGTCGGCAACATGCGTTGATACGTTGTAATAGTTGACAAAGTAACCAAGCACCCAGTCCTTTTTTTGGTCAATATTAGATATCAGAGAGAGAGGGGAGGGGGGCATATGCGGTTAGCTAAATCTATGATTGAGCCGTTTCAGCACAACATAACCCTTAATACAGCAGCAGCAGGGCATAATGTTGTAGATGAAGTGAATGATTCTTACCGAGTGCATACAAAACCCAGAGCCAAAACCCCATTTATCCACATCCCTGTATTTGTCTGTACTGGTATAGTTGTACATGAGATCAACTAAGCTCATACCATCGGTAAAATATTTCAATTCCCCGGCGTTGTTTTCTTTCAATCTACTACAATAAGCTGATGACGAATCTTTAGTTAACAATTCCTCCGTGTTGTTGTTGTAGTTGCTGCTTCTGTTGTTGCTGTCGTCGTTAGCAGTATTATCCAATCCTGGGCACTGATTCCTTCCAAACAACTTCTTCAAAGCGCCTTTGCTTAAAATGGAGCCAAATCCACCAAACGGAAAAGTAAAGTTGATCATATGAATTGGAAGTCGAACGAGACATCCAGAATACACCCTCTCTGCCGACGAATCAACAGTTGCAAAATTCTTCTGAAACAACTCCATATTATAATACGTATCATCGTCAAAAATGAGGAAATAATCTGGCAATTCTTGTCCAGTACGTTTGTAATGCGATTGAGCCTTGAGTAATCCCGAATAGGGTCGTACCTGTGCACAAAGCCATCCTGTTGGATTCTTCTTCTTTTGTAGCCACTCCCATCGTCCATACTGCTTACTCAAGGTTTGAAAAATAGGACCAATCCACATGGCTCGTCTGCTGCGACAATAAACAGACACTTTCTTCACATGTTCCCCAGTGATATCTGTATGACAGTTTGGATCAGCGTCATCCAATTCTGTGACGTTGAAAAAGTTGCGGACGGATGTGTGCGTGGCAATAGTATTTAGTTGGGCGTGGAGTAAGTTTAGTTGATTGATTGATCCCACGCTTAGAATGTCAACTGTGAATGATGTTGTGGACTTCGATAAATTCTTTTCTTCATGTGGCAGATCAATGATTCTGTTGTGATGATCTTGCACTGAATTACGGGCAATGGGTTCCAATTTGAGAAGCGATAGAATAGTGAAACAGATTGTGAAAATAAGGATCCTCTCAACCCTAGTACACCTAGGGGTTCCTCCTCTTTCTCTTTGCCTCCCCACGGCCACAGGCGGTGCTACTGCTGAGTAACCTGGAGGGTCCATCATTTATTGCTGTAGGCTTGACACGGTCCTCCTCTGCCTCCGTAACTCATTATTTCATTATTTTAGATATCGAGCTTCGGAGAAGTGAGAGCTGTAGTGTTCTTTGAGTTATGGTGATGAGGGACCGCGCTGGAATTTTGCATCTTGTGTCTTCAGACTAGTACATAGCATGTAAGGGTAGTACTTAAGATACTTTTTGTATGTATCTCATCAAGCAGTATGTATCTCTAGCTTTTTGTACCTCGTAACAACATGCAATTTTATGATGTAAACCTCACGTACATTTTGATATGTCGTTACAACATGTCGATTTACGCGTAAACCTCTACATATTTCTTGAGTAGGTCATCATAAATATTAACCAATGAACTATCATCATGGTCTCATAAAATATTAAATGCAAAGACAGTAACATGATAACAACAACAATTATTCCTTATCAGCACAAGGGGATTTATGGTTGGGGGGAATTGACATCCTTAAATGATGTAGAGTATGAAGGAGAATGGAGGAAAGGTCAAGAACATGGTCATGGAACGATCACTTGGAGGAATGGGAGTTCATTTAGTGGGAAGTTTGACCAAGGGAAGCCAATTAGCACCACCAAACATGTTGAAGTATGCATTCTATGCTAGTACAGTAAGGATATCTATGCGTAGAAGAGA
>JALLBJ010000210.1:0-36227 GCA_036940105.1 Skeletonema potamos
AAATAGCGATCGTACAGTAGGAATAGTATGTTGAATTACTTTTGTTCCACCTTAAATCCTCCACAGTCCCCGCCAATCAAATCAATCTTCTATGCATATCTCATCGGATCAGATCTACTTAGCGCTAGCCGAGTGATAATATTTTTAGCGTGTGTTCTTCTACCCGACGCGACGTTCATCCCCTTCGTGTTGTTTTCTTTCATGATGAGGACGAAGAATTACGGCGACATCCTGCGTAGATTATTTTTCAACTTCTGCACAGTTGAAGCATCCCAAAGCCAGACTATGCCAGAGCTACACAAGTCTCCAGCCATCAGAGATTAGAGCCCATCTATCACCACAACATCTCATGGTATCTGATCCACTTTTGAATCAATCAAGCTATCATGCTGAAGTAGATGGCGTGATAAAACGCTGCTCTACTTTTCATTTACAAACAACATCATGATGATATCAAATGGATCTTACTCTTGCTTCAATTCTTTGAGCAACATACATCAGGTTAACCATAAAAAAAAATGTGTTATCATCTGCTTTAAAGCATCAAGCAATAATAATTTTGCGCAACCTCGACTTGTTCCTGGAGGAAATACTCCTATCTGATTCGCTACTTCGGACGAAGTAGTAAAGGTGAGTTCATATATTATTATGACACACACACATACACATCATGATGTGTCATTATTTTGATGAATGAGGCATGCGTTGCAATCCCCCCCGTGCGGTTGCATTTCAAGGGCCGAGAGGCTCTTATTATGCTAGTATCGGTACCGCCGGTTGCAAAACGTTGTGCGATATTAAATGATACTCTTTTGCACAACAGTTTCTTCCTTGACACGATGAAGATACCGTTGTTATATGAGAGGACATAAAAAACAACTTTGACATGTATCATAGTCATGGTGTTATTGCAATTCACTATTTCCACTCGATTCTGGAAGTAACTCACTTGATTGGCTCTTCATTTTGTTGATCCCTTCATGCTCCAGTATTGCTACGAGTATCTTATATATAATCATCAAAACAATAAAAAGAGAGTACCAACTCCGCCACTATTATGAAGGAAAGAAATCCACAGACGTGGGAACTATGTTTTCTTCCTTCGTAGTATCTTCTTTTGGATTGTTTCAATCATTAAACACGTTTGCTTGGGACATCGTATGGCACTAGACTTGAGATTTGGGGATGATACGGACATTAGCGTTAGTGAAGCCAACAAGTTCGAAAGATCATCCACAACAATGTGGTGTTCAGGTACGAATCCTCTCTGTATGTGCCAACTATCCCTGCATCTTTAGTGCAACTTCATCGAACTTTTGCTTCTCTCATTTGTATGCAGCTCTTGGCAGAAAGGAGATATTACGTGCATCGATAATTTCTCTGTTTCCCACGGACGTCAATCGACATGTGATCTTGCAAGGAAGATCCTTGTAGCGTGGAGCAATCCCTTGGATAAAACTTCCCTTCAGTTGCCATCTATCAAAGAAGAGAATGTTGCAGAGCAAGTCAGTCGCACCAAGGAATCCACAGCAGTTATCTTCGACGATAAGCTAACCCCAGGCGCCGTTGCATCTACTCCCGATTCTCCTCTTACCAGTGCAGAGGCTGAAGATCTACGAGACTCATTCGCTTTGAACATGGCAGTGAAAAAGACCTCTCGAAATGATTTCTTTTTCGATGTTTTTTTTTGCGACTCCGTCGTATCTCACAAGCGGAACAAGTCTTGCCCTGTGCGTACCAGTACGTTCATATAAATGAAAAGATCGACAAAACGTGACTATGTCACGTAATGGTTGTTTTAGTAATAGGTGCTTTAATTTACAACTGTACAAGCATTCTACGATCCCACTCGTTACAAGGTTGTTACATTTCTTTCTGATTGCTGCTTACCCGCAAGCCGGTGCTACCTCCTCAATTCATAGACGATATCGCAATTTCACTCAACAAGACACCCCACTTTTTCCTTAACAATCCTTAAAATGATAGTATTCGCCCCAACTTCTATTCAAAACATTTTCGAACCAACATACAACAATCAACGTTATGGGGAAGCAATGCCAACAATTATGCCAAAAGATGAAACCGTCAGTATCAAGGGATGATTGAGCGTGTTGACTCTTCAAGAAAGAAACCACTGCAGTGGCTGTGCAGCCGACGTACGACGCAAATATAACCGGCCGGGTAAAGCGATACATGCACATGAGCTCCCCGAGTTTAAAAGCCATATTGAAACATGCAAGCCAACGATCAACCATGTGCCAGTATGAGACATTCGTCATGTGTAAGTAGTCAGCAAAAAATGAACATGGTCCCTGAAGCAGTATCAATATCCATGCAAATGTCTGGTATGGGAACCAATGCCTTTGGTATGTTCCATTGACACAACCTCCACCGTGTTTTGTCCACCTTGGCGTCCAATAAAGCATCATAATACCGCCCAAGGTAAAGCTGAAACAAAGTGCCCCAAAGAACCAAGGTAGTTGCAGTGGAGGCACAGGCAGGCCTAGCTCTGGATGTATGTATGGCACCGTTATCGGTGCAGTAGTTTGTTGACTATCCAATGCAGTGAAAAAGGTGTGGTAATAGTTCACCTCGGGAGGAAGTAACGCGCTTGTGATGTTTGAAAAGGGTTGTGAAAGCTTTTCATCAACATCGCCGTTGCTTTGCATTATAATGCTTTTATAATGATGATAATTGTAGTGATAATGATGTTGATGCAACCCACTGATTTCTTCTGCGCGTACAAATGCATGATGACGACGATGTGGACCAGGATTCGAAGAATGATATTGCTGCTGTCCAAAATTATCCGATCCCATGCGGCCGGACTCGTCGTAGAGATAGGAATATCCAGCATATGCGTCTTCGGGAATGTAAAAGATCGTCTTTGTTTTGACAAACCAATCAGATGCAATGCATTCTGCCGCTGAAAATGCGGATCCTTTGTCAAAACATTCGTTGAGATGCATTTTATTATTCACCCAATATGCCAATGCGCTACTTAAACCGACGGGCACTAAATAACTGGCCTAAAACTGCAACCGGAAGCCTATCCCTATTGTTGCTTTATGATTGAGCTATCCATTCACTGCTGCTGCTTTCGAATTAATCTACTGCATTGTTGGAGAATCTTGGTAGAATACTTGGTTGCGAAGGAGATTTGTGAGATTTGTGGATAGATATTGTAGTTCGTGATTTTTTTTGGATGGTGATGGAGGTTTTTCTTCTGTCCACGGTGCCGTTTCCTGTCACAGTTCGTTGGGAACAGCCGAGTGTTCGACGTTATGGTAAAGAATGGTAATTAAACCATACACACTTTACCTTCTTAATTTAATCCTTAAAGAGATGATTATGTGCTACATGGACTCTAAATGGTTCATTGGGATTTACTTTACTCCTTGCAATTGTTCTTCATGAATTGATTTGGCTCTAGAGACGACTGCATAAATCACATAAAATGAAATAGGTTAGATTTTTTAGAGGTTTCCTAATTCCATAATCTCTTCTGCAAAATATTACTGCATGATGTCCTACTTTCTGTTGGAAATTTCTTTCCGAACAGAGGTAAACAATGGCGCAGTTCCTTTCTTGGGGAGTGTCCATGCAAAAGGACGTGAAGATCCTGATAACCACTCAGGCTGTTCACGCTCTCTCACAGATTCCTCGCATACTCCACGAAACTCGTAACTCTCATTAGTTGTTTCGTCCAACTCACTTAACAATATATCTTGGTCATCGTAAGTATGTGTGCGTGACGACATCTCTGGTGGATCGATGTAATCCGTAGATGAGTCTTCATTGATCGTCTTTGCCCGTAGGATTGTGGGGTGAGCTCCTACGAAGGATGGAGACAATCCATCTTCGTCGTCTTCTTCATCCTTGAAAGGCATAGAGTATGGAGTCTCTGGGAGTTGTCGCTGCTCCCTAAAGACAGTGGTTCGATACGTGAACACGAGCTCTTCCAACTCTTCATCATCGTCGTCTGAGGTATCTTCTCTACGCTCAGAAAGCGTTACTGCAGGCATGCTGAATACTGAAGAGTAGACACGCTTTTTAGATCTGAAGAATGAGCAGTCTTGACCATCGTCATTGTCGCTGCAGCTGCTGCTCTGTGGTGCATCACAGCGATTGCGTTTGCGTTGAGGCGCCGAAAGAACGATTGACGCGAGGGATTGGTTGTTCACCCGATCGCTGTGCACTAATTCCTTTATTACCATGTTTAGTATCTTTATGTTGTTGTTGTATCTTGATGTATGTGGTTGCCTGCCCAATTCAAATTTATGTTGTGTTGGTCAATAGGAGTGCAAAGAGTGTCATGCCACCGTTTGCTTTTTCGTGTTTCAAAAGGGGTTCAAAAAGTGTGACTGAGTGGAGAGGGGAGTGAGGTGAAGCCAACTGCCATTTTTCTGGCGTTGAATTTGAATATTTTGATGCCAAGAACGCATGAAGCGAATCGGTATCAATTTGAACTTATTACTAATTCCTTCGAACAAGTGTGACTCGGTGTGACAAAAAAAAAGATTGTACTTTTCTTCTTCTTCTCCCTCCCTCCTCTCTCACAAAATTTTCATCATCCCTCTCCGTTCAACCTTTTGGGGTGACGGGAGAATGGACGGGGGCGTTACATGCTGGCCCAACTTGCGCACCTTCACTACTCGATTAAAGTAGATCGGTTTGAACCTCTTTAAACTGATACTGCTGTCCGTAGGGAGATCATGTCATACATATATCATATGCATTTGAAGTTCTAAGAAACATAATTATTAGATATGAAAAAGAATAGGTCGCAGCTGCTGGAGATAGCTCCGCTGAACAAAGAACAACAAGTGCGGCTTGATAATCCACCTCAACATACATCAACTACAAACCACTCTACACGGAAACGAGTTAGAGCAACCTCGTTGGTAGGCGCTGCAATATCAACTGGATATATTATATGCTTTTCACTGCCAGTATCAGCTCATAACGCTGTCAATCAAAATAATGTAGGCAGAAAGATCTTCATTCAAAGTGAACGAATTAAGAAAAGAGATCTATCTGGAGCTTGGAATTGGAATGAGGATGATTTGCCATTAACAGCAGTAACCTCCAAATCTTATAAAGAACCATCCAATCGGAATGGGCATTCCAAGATCGAGAAGGGTAAAAGTGATAAGAATAATCATTCTTCTTCAGAGTGGTCATCAAGCTGGTCTCCACGATGGTCTTCACCCCAAAAGCCAATGTCAGGACAGCCTACGCCGTGGAATGCAGCGGGACATCTTCCAACAACTTCGAGACCTTCATCAGTTGGAGCTACATCGAAACCAACATCAAAGATACCGACAACGACTGAGGCACCAATGGCGGCTCCTACACCACAATCTCCGACCTATAAGCCTACGAATGAAGATCCAACATACTCTCCAACGACAGCATCTTCGACGATACCATCTACTTATCCATCATCTAGTCCATCGACGATACCATCTACCTATCCATCATCTATTCCATCGATGGAACCAACTTCATATCCGTCGAGTATGCCTTCCTTCTCTCCGAGCAGCGGACCTAGTCCCATTCCTTCGACTTCACCTTCATCTACGCCAACAAGCTCAACCAGACCTACACCCTTATATATGCCTAGCACATCTCCTACTATCTCTTCTCAACCAACGTCGTCTCCTAGTGCAAATCCTTCCTCTTCGCCAACTTCACCGCGGGCGACTACTGCTGCTCCTACGGTCTCACCGAAACCAACTACTAGTCAGAGAACGGGACGGCCAACATGGGCACCTACAATAAGTCACGAACCAAGCTGGGCCGAAAGAACAGGGAGGCCTACATGGGCACCTACTATTAGCCACGAGCCAACTAATGCCAACAGGACAATGAATCCAACTCTTTCTCCAGCGACTGCATCTCCTACGTCGAATGGGACATTGCCTTCTGCGTCAATGACTCCCAGTAGCTCCGCGCCGACTTCATCTCTTGTGACTGACTCTCGTTCTGGGCTCAAAATGGAGTTGTTTGGGTTAGAATTCATGGATGAGTCGCAGGTCGATCTCTTTCAAAGCAGGACTGCACTCTACATGGATACGTTCTACAATGGGACGGACTCAACGAGCCTTTTGGATTTGATCAAGAGGCAAGTAACTGATATGACAGTGGTTATCAATGTTGTGCAACAGACGCCACCAGATTTATTGGGAGATATTAGAGGTAGGACATTACAGGCGATACGAATGAATGAGAAGAGAGTGCTGCAGGATGCTGTCACAGAACCTTGCATAGGAGATGCTCTCACGGTAACTTTCGATATGGAGCTAAAATATCGAACGGCGGACCCAAAGCTGGCACGATCGGATGAGGTGATATCATTTCCCTTTCGTACAATCCCATTCAGAGAAGATTACATTAATAACTATCTGAAAGCTGGAGGAAAATTTGGTGACCTGTACTGTACCAGTCAAATGATCTTTTCTGGTGGTGAAAAGACGAATGCACCAACCATTGCTCCAACTACTCCAACAAGCAACGGGACGCTATCTCCAACTATTCCTTCAATGAGCAATGGGACGCTATCTCCAACTATTCCTTCAACAAGCAATGGGACGCTATCTCCAACTATTCCTTCAATAAGCAATGGGACGCTATCTCCAACAACTCCTTCGACAAGCAACGGGACGCTATCTCCAACTATTCCTTCGACAAGCAACGGGACGCTATCTCCAACTATTCCTTCAACAAGCAATGGGACACTGTCTCCAACTATGGCTGCTCAACCGTCGATTGCACCTTCTGAGAGTGTACCTACTTCGAACATGACATCTCTTTCACCCACAGGCTCAATGCCACCTGCTAGTAGCTTTGCGCCTAGCACGAGCACACAGGAACCACCTCCACAAACTGGCTTGCGCATGAATATGTTTGGGCTGACTGAACCACTTGATTCTCTAGGTGTGCTGTTATACAATGAAAGAACGGCAAATTATATTGAGTCTTTTTACAATGATTATGCTTCAACGGTGGGATTTCGTGGACAAGTGTTAGATGTCACTGCAACAGTTGAAGTAACCGGTCAGTTTGGGTTGGACGGTGAGTTTACTCCTGTCCGTGAGATTGATATGGTCCGCGGATCACGACACGGTCATAACGAATATGATATGGCTGAAAGCGACGAAGATGAATCCTACCTTCCAGAGCACGCCACAGTGAATAGCGACAATTTCATCAATACAAGATATAGGTTTGGTGGCGATAATATGGGGGGAAAGAAGCAGCTGAAGGGTACGAGAATGCTTCAGATTCTTGACAGTTGTTCAGGTGATAGAATTGACTTCGAATTTACAGCATCACTCAGTTATCGTCTGACAAATAGTTCCTTGACGGTAAGGGATATCATTAACGAGCCATTCAGTACAGTAAAACGCAGAAATGACTACATGGACGACTTTCTCAAAGGCATTGATCCTGGACCATTCGGTGATTTGACGTGTACTGGTAAGGTTCAATTTCCTGCGGGTGGGTCACCAACTGCTTCACCAATACCTGTGAGCATCGTTCCAACACTTGATGTTGAGAAGCCATCGCAGCAGCCGTCGATATTTAGTACTTCAAATGATACCATCGTTCCAACGCTTGATGCTGAAAAGCCTTCACAGCAGCCGTCGGTACCTGGTACTTCAAATGTTACCACCGCTGTAACGTTGTCGTCACCTCCATCGGTGCTAAGCGGCGGGCTCATTACAGAGAGGAGATCCAACGTTGGACAGGACCTTTTTGGCATTATTAACCTTGACCCAATGAGTACAGATGTTTACAACATACAAACTGCAGCATTCATCTCGGAGTTTTATGTTAACAGACCGGTTGTCTCTATTTCTACAGTATCGGTTTCTGTAACGGACACAAGCATCCCAATCGGTCCAATTGCAGGAAGTGATTGTAGTGAGATAGATCCTCTTACGGTCTCATTCACCATTGAGATGACATACTCAACCACCAGTCCTATAAATACGTTTGACGAGATAATCACGCGTCCATTTAGCACAGCTGAGCGTCGAGAAGTGTTCATCCGCAAGTACTTGAAGCCAAATGATGTCAACGGTGGATTTGCAACCTTGCAGTGCGTTAGTGAGCTGAGCATTCCTGCTTCTACTGTGACCACTACACCTACTGGAGCTGGAACTGGAACTTCTGCCCCGTCAATCTCGCCGACGGAATTTATTGATGATTTGTTAGAAGTCAGATCAGGTCGATTGCCTGAAAGAAGCTGCCTTGACAAAGTGGACCCAAAATTGCTTGATTCGTCAGAAGAAATTGAAATATCATTCTTGTACGGGGTTGAATCAAAGACATCAGACTACTTCTTTCTTGATGAGCTCGAGCAATTGATTCTTGATTTCCTTCAGGTGTCAATCTTGATGTGTTTGGAGGATGGTGAGCAAGCGTCACCTCAGGTTTGGAGAATAGATGATCGAAAGGACACTGCTGGGGTTATTAGAGTTCGCTATCCTGATATCGGGGAGGCCTCAACGATGTGTAAGTTTGATATGCAGTTTGTCTCTTCTATTGCTTGCATTTATATTTATTCCTCCTGCTAACAATGCCACATGATCACAAACAAACAGCCAAATGTGATCCAACGATATCTCATGCAAAAGGATGTGCCGTGATGAATACAAAGATATTAGTAACTTCGGTAGGAATCCCAGTCAACAAGGTCCACCGTGATGTACTCATGCTATTGAATGATGCATTTAAAGAGGGCGCATTCGTCGCAATCATCCCAGAGTTGATCCTTACTGCGTATGTTGGTCCTGACCCTGAAGAATATCAATCGCAAGTACAAACAAAGGCATCTACAAGCAGTCAAGAAGGAGGAAGTAAATCCTCAAGAGTGGTTGGTTTGTTATTTAGTATAACAGTGGTTGTGATAGCAGGATTGGTAGCTTGGTTTGCATTCCCATTGGTACGTCAGGAGTTAGTTAAGGGTGCAGTGAGATGTTGCACACGTAGAAGGCAACCTCAATGCGTCGAGGAAAGCGCCCTAATCGTATACCAAGGTGATCGTGAAACTGACGACGATGTACATGGATCACCTCAATAGAGATGATTGGTGGTAATTGATTTCAACAGTATCACTACCTGTCGCATATTTAGCATTGCATAATTCATAAACATAACTTTATTCATGTATACCACTCGTTTTTTCGTCAACAAGTAGTGATTGGATGTGAAAACTGCCATCAATCAACTGTGTATCAGAAAGGAAGAGCAAGCAAACCATTAAATGTTAGAGACATAAGCAGCATTTGCAAAACCATTTATTCACATGGCAGCTTGATCAAGAATATTATAATATAGTGCTTCAGTAAAAAGTGTGACTGTTGACATCAACGAGGTATCAATGGTTGGATCCGGTAACTACTCCGGCCAATGATTCCTCGGCATATACTAAAAAGTATAAGTTAGTTCAGTAGCCAAGCGTCATGAAATATCATCATTAGCATCTAAAGTTTTCGTTATTGGCCGTACCAGATTGTTTGTTTTCAACTTACCATCGACTTGGAAGTACAAAATAATAATGTTATTGAAGCTAAGAATTACTCTTCATAATCATAATATTAGCTCCTCTCTGAGTTATACAAATGCAGCGCTGCATTTGGCTGTGCTGCTAGAGTTCTCCGATGATGTCGTCGATATCGTCCCCTAAAGCGTCGGCAGCGTAGTAGAGTGGACATCAACATCATGCAAACGATGACATGGTAGTGTATGGTATCTGCTCTTTTATGAATTCTGAAAACACCGTCAGTGTCTCCTGTCTGTCTCCTGTGCGTTTCATAAGGTTTGATCCTGTCCGTCTCTCGTTTTTATGTAATAGGCTGGATAATAAAGATCATGATAATATGGTCGCCATCATAACTAACAACACCGAGGCCACTACCATAACACGAAATAGCACATCAAACAACCATGCTACGAGCCACCCCACCCCTCACCAAAATGGCCTCGACCCATGGAGGCATGCGTCGCATCCTCAAAAAGCGCCTCCCCGTCCAGAGATATATTGAACTTGCCGTAAAATCCGGCTCGTACAAATCACCCTCCACTCGGCCCAATTACCTCGGATTACATGATCAGCGTGACGACAACAACAATAACGGCTTTCTGTCGAAGCGAGAACGTGAAGAGAGTTTGAAAATGAGGAGAGGTATCATTGATTACCCGACGGAACATGAAATTCTCAGTCTGAACCCCCCCCTGCCAACACCTCCACGAACTCCGGTACGGATACGCAAGAAGTTACTTGCCGATAAAAAGAGGAGGGCTGAAAAACTGAAGAAGGAACAGAGACGAAGGGGTATTACTGCTGAACAAATGATGGATGAACAGTCGAAATCGCCCCCGACGTTGGATAAACTTGTCAAGGGTTACCTTCGTAGGCATGAGGACAAGTTGCGACAGGGGATGTCACCAACTCAATCTCGGAGAGAGGAGGAGTACTATTCACAATTATTGCTGGGACAATCTGCGTCGTCGGCATCATCTGGTGGTGGCAATCCTGCTGCTCGGAGCAAGTTTCTATCACCTTCGTCACTACGAACGGCAATGGGGAGGAAATCTATGTTGGTTGAAAATGCATATGCCTTTGCCCTGCGTCAGCAGCAGATTATGTTACAGGGAGAAGAACCATTAACGGAGCAGGATAGTATTGAAAGAGTAGAACAAATACTACGAGAAGAAGCAAGGGCCAATCGTCGGGGGGGTAGGAAAGCGACACAAGATATTGAAGAGTGGAGAACTGAGCAGAGTGATGCTGCGGAACAAAAGAAGAAGAAGAAGGATGATTCCGATAATGACGCAACTGTGCCATCCATTTTACATGACCGTCCAAGGTCGATTCGTGCGCTCAATATTTGGTCGTCGCGATTACAATCCATTCCTTACTCACGATGGACAATTGGTGCAGCTACCGCGCTTGATCATTGGATTGCTCGAGAAGTTCTTCAGATGGATGAAAATACATGGCAACTCGTTTTGGCGGGTGGAGGGACTGATGCCTATGTGGAAGGAATAGAAACATTGCCTGGAGGTGAGACCAAGATGGGTTTGATTGATAGGATGAGGGATATTGTGACAGTGAGAGGAGCTCTCTTCCCTGAAACCCTATCTGAAAGTGGATCTTCTTCTGGTGCTCGGGGAGTGCTCTCGGGTGAGTTGGATGAAGAGCTATCTGAAACCGACAAAAGTATCGATGAGTTGTTGGCGAGTTTGGGAAGCTCCGTGGACGATGATGATGGAGATCTCTTCAAGTTTGATGATGATGAAGTCTCATCAGGTGACGATGTTAATAATGATGATGAACAAATTGAATCCATCATGGATGAATTACAAGTTTGGAGGGAGAGGAATGAGTCGAGCACTTACGAGTCTTGGGACAATGATAGAAAGAAAGAATTCGATGTGAGTATCGCAGTCTTGCTGTTGAATGTTATTTATATGCCTTTGTTGTTCCGTTCTCATCTGTTTACGCGTTTGTTGAACACAGAAATGGCTTGAGAAATATATTGCGATTATATCGCCGGAAGCCGCTGGCAGCAGTATTGACAAGGATGCCACCCGCATCGCTTTACTCTCTGAAAGACCTCATGATATCAGCAAAACGAAAGAATTCTGGAGAAACGTTCGTACTGAAACAGAAGCTGAATTATTCTTGGAGGATTATCGCAAACATGCAGAGGAGAAGTTGCAATCACTTAATGATGCATCCAGTCAATCTGACGAAGCGAAACAAGCGATATCAGAGTTGCGGGCCATCCTCGCTGTCCCATTTGAACGCCAGCTACAAAAGATCCTGGATATGGGTACGTTGCGTCCTGTCCTCGATGATTACGTTCGTGGTGCTGAACGCGATGCCTTCCTCGATAAATACACTCCTATGTTCCTTGAGGGATTAGTTATGGAGCATTTGGTTCCTGATGCCGATGGTCCAATTGGATTAGATGATCTCAGTTCTGAGATTCGTGAGGAACTGTCTCAGCAATGGCTTCCAGGAGATGACATTGGTTCAGACCAAGAACCAAGGTTTGCTATTCGTATGATCGCCTACGGTACCGATGAGTTTGCGACAACACGCGCGGAGCGGGCTCGAGATTTATATCGCCTGTGGAACGAGCACAAGGCTAGTAGGGCAAGATTCGAGGAGGCAATGTTTAAGAAGGGCTACCTTCCTGTTGAGGAAGATGGTACACGAGGAGTACAAAAGAAGAAGGGAAAGAAGACACTCAAATAATAGATGAATAGAGCCCTTTGAATATGAGAGCAACATTGCTATTGGCTATTGCTTCTTATCATTTTTTATCTGACTTTTTACATTTGCTCAGATGTGTTACGTAATCCTTGCTGCTTCTGTTGTAGTCGAACATTTCATCGGTGGGATGGGATCGTTGGTGATAAATGACGCCACGTCAAATGATGGATTTTCACCTGATGGGATCGCGTGACAGAAAGTTGCGTCCTGACCTATTGCCTCGCTAACAGTTACTTCCATCATAGTCACCCCTCGTTTCATCAAATATTCAGCATCAAGGCCAGCTACGAGTTGACCAAAGATATATATTGCCAATTCCTCTGCTGTAGAATGCATTATTGGAAGTAAAAGGCAATCTTGCCGTGGAAATGTGAATGTCGATCCGTCTTCACATTTTACTACCACACTTCCAGGATATTTGTTTCCCGTATTGACCTCTCCGCAGACAACTTTTCCTCTGTCATCATTGTCTTTATCTTCAATAACAGTGATGTCTAATACCTCACTTAGGGTCGGGACCAAGAAGTACTCGTTCAATTTTTTACATACTTCTTTCGCAACGCTCTTCACGCATCCAAAATCTACAACATATCCATCTCTTCCAATTTGGTTAGATCCCAGCAGTCTCACGCTTGCTCGATAGGAGTGACCATGTAGCCTCTCTCGAAATCCAGGAAATGCTACAAAATGTGAAGCATTAAACTTGAAATTATCTTTGGAGACAAAAATCTCAAAGTGGGTCGTCGTCGTTTTATAAGTAAGTTGTGATTGATACGCAGCTAGCAGTTTCTGATATTCAGCAATCACTTGGTTGTGTTGGTTCATTGTGATGACATCATCATCTGCTGCAGCATCATCGGGTGCTACCTGTTGCTGTCCATTGTCGCCGCTGGTTGTTGTCATGGTTGTGTCGACCATACTTTACAGCTGCCGAACGATGGTGTTCATTGTGCGTGTGTATGGTACCATACCTAATACTAGCTTTGTTGTCGGTGGGGCAGGCGCGCCATCAAGAAGAAAGGGGAAAGTCCTTCCTGGGGCAAGCACCACCAACGATGAACATTGGAAGAAAGGTGGAAGTGAGATTTTCCAAGTCGAAACGACTGTCTGGAACTATTGCACGCATTAATAACGACGAAACATGTGATGTGGACCTAGACAGTGGTGGGAATGAGAAGGAGATTCCACTTGTTCTGATTCGCGATGTCGCGGTCGACTCGGGAAAAGAAGATGAAGAAACTGGGATCAAAAGCAACTTCTTGAGGATTGGAGATAGAGTTGAAGCAAAGTTCCGTGGAAGAGGAAGTCGTTACTATCGTGGAACAATCAAGAACATTTCAGCAGGAGGCACATACGATATAGTCTATGACGATGGTGACCTAGACATCAAACTCTCAGCTGAGCATATTCGGAAGCTGCCACTCGGAAATGAAATCGATGACAACGATGAGGAACAGACAGGTAGAGTCAGTCGTCTAAAGAGCATTGGAAGACGCTCGGCAGATGTGGAGAAGAAACCTGCCACAGCGAGAGATGCAACAACTGACGACTCTGTCCCTCCCAGGTGGTCTTCGTACAGCAAGGGTCAGCGAGTAATGGCTCGTTACAGAGGGAGGGGGAAACGATGGTACAAGGGAACGATCGCGGAATGTAATGGATTGAATGATGAGTATTCAATCCATTACGATGATGGAGATTGGGACACAAACCTCTCTGCCGAATTCATACGTGCCGATGTCCCGGAAGTATTGCAAGAGAACACGAGAGAAGCTGCTCGAGTTCGTACTGGCAGACAGGAGGTTGCGCTGATGAATAGCGAAAATAGTGTCGGATCGAAGGAGAACGCAAACCCGGCAACAATCGATGGCAAGGTAGTTGGTGTGAATACTACAACCGATGATGCAGCACCAGCCCCTCGGTTTCATGTAGCAACTCCCGATGATGTTAGCGTCATCGTCGCAGATGCTGCCGACGGTGACGTCTCTTTAGTGGCTGACTCAAGTCACAGAGCAAGGAATGAATCACCGATAAAGGGAGATCATGCTGAAAAACAGAAGGGTGGACAAAGCACTGCAGATTATTGGTCTGGAAAGGGAAATCGTGTGTACAGAGGAAAAGTTGTCAATGTGAAAACAATTCACTTGTACGAAATAGAGTATCCTGATTCCACTACCGACACTAATATCCCTTTCGGAGCCCTTCGCCTCCCTCAAGGATTCAATCATTCGGATATCAAAGTCGGCACAACTGTCGATGTCCTGAGCTGGCAGGATCGCTTCGCTGCTTTTTTATAACTCTATTTTACAACATTTCATTTCAGGCACTATCTCCCAAGCCAACTTGGAACGGAGTCAACGAATATTTATCGCCCAATCCAAAATGATAAGAGCCTGTTCGCTTCCGAGGATGCACAGGCAGAGTTCGAACGCCATCAGGAAGCTGTGCTTTGTGCGGATGATCTGGCCCTGCATAAATCTTTAATCTGGGTTCCATGTAACTTTGTCGCAAATTGTTCCTGTATAACATTCCTAGTATTGCTTTTTTAAGAATAAACTCTGGTTTTCGATCACGCATATCCTTTGCTGGGCGTTCTTTGAGACCTCCTGGGTAGCCAGTGTGCCATCTATAGATTTTATCGTTCCACTTTTTCCCAGAAAAATGAACCTGCAATTAAACATAAAAGATGTGAGTCCGGGCGACAGCAATTAAAAAATCGAGATAAAAATAATGCAGGAAATAATAGTATCATACCTTCTCCGCATTTACAACAACCACATAATCACCGCAGTCCCCGTTTGGTCGAAATGTTGGCTTATGTTTTCCCTTTAAAATGGGAGCGATAGTCGTAGCCAGCCGTCCCACGGTTTGTGATGAAGCATCAATGAGGTGCCAAGTGCGCTGAACAGCCCTACCAGGAAAGCTCATTATAATTGATTCGGTTCTTTAACGGGAGGAAGGAAGCGGATTTAACGGTAGAGGTTGGAAAGAGTAGTACAAAAAATAATGATGTAATAGATATAAAAGCGAGGTTGTGTGTTTCTCTGTGTTGTGTTCTGAGCGATTTTATCTGATTTTATTATGTGCTTGTGGCTACAATACGGTGTCGGTGTTGAGTGTTGATTGCGTTGACTTTAGCTTGCTAAGAAGGATGCAGACGTCCGTCCTCCGCCAGACTTAGTGAAATGTGTGAGTGCAACTTACATCACAAAACCTAATAAAAAAGATCAAGCAAAGAAAAATGAACTGGAGAGCAAGAGATTGTGAACAAAAATGAAACCAAAGACATATTAGAAATCAATTAAAAAAGTAAAGGTAAATCAATCAGCTCGCGCAACAATCTAGTATGCGTCGGGATGAGGGCAAATTAAGATTTGGGCTGGCCGCCGGCACCACATTGATCCACCATAACGTATCTAGCACTGGTGTCATTGTCGTTATCCGGTGCTAGTGACCAAATACAGTTAGTATGGGGTCGGAAGCAAAATAAATGAGACGGCTCAGGCTGTCATCTCACATTCTAATGACAACCTTTGATGTGTATTACTTTGGACCAGACACGATTTTGACTCGAAATGAACTTTGTCGGGGAGTCTGCGGAATCTGGGTCATTTCTTTCCTCTCTGTTTTCTCTTGTCGTTTGCACGAAAATAACGGCCGTAGTCCCTCTCCCTCAGTCTCCCTCGCTCAGTCCCTGGCTACTTATTTTTTAGCCTGCATGGTGTTTGATTGGTATTGCACCGAATTGGCTACTCATTTACTATCATTGCACGCACCGAAGGGTAAATATTGCACCAATCTACTCATACGCACTAAAAAAATGCCTCTACCTCCACGCCAGCAAGTTCGCCGGGTCGGTAGGTCTTCTCACCAATCCAAACCATTATTTCGCCCTGAAACATTCTTTTGCCTCTTAATTGTAGTCATCGTCATTGCGTGGCTGTCTGTGTTTCTTGGCATTTATCTCCCAGCCGCCAAAATCAATACAGACACATCAGCTCAAGATACTCATCATGGATTACTAAAAGGCTCAGCTGAAGACATTGTAACCTCCAAAACCGAAGAAAGTTTTCCTGATCACTACCTCACTTTCTCCACATCTTGTTCAGCTTCGCAGAGCTGGCAATCATTTATGCTCTTCTTCTTTGCCCACAAAGTGAATCAACCCGGAGATGTCATTCGCATCGCTTCTGGTTGCTCTGATAAACAGAAAAAAGAGCTTTCCGACTTCCATGAGAGTGTCATAAAGAAGTTGTCGCCCAATTTCCACGTTCATTTCACACCAGACTACACCAAAATCAGCGGTGATCACTACAAGTATTACAACAAACCATTCGGTGTACAGCATTTCATGAAGCATTGGTTGAATTATGATGAGAGCAATGAAAAATTGAAGAATTCCATCATCATGATCTTAGATCCTGATATGATATTACTCAGGCCTATTACATATGATTTTACCTCGTCGAATGTAATGATTCATAGATCAGACAGAGGTCCTCCGAAGGTGAAAAAGGTTATGCATGGCCAGCCTTGGGCATCTCTCTATGCATTTGGTGATGGACCGTTTCGTCAAGATTTGAAGTATATCTTTAGCAATCACACAGATTCGCCTGCATTGAAAGTGACCAGCGATGAAAAGCAAAACAACTACCCCGGCGGGCCGCCCTACATGGCAACTGGGAAAGATATGTGGGCAATTGTAAGTGCATGGACCGAGCTAGTACCCAATGTTCACCATGTTTACGAACACTTGCTCGGGGAAATGTATGGGTGGAGCTTGGGAGCTGCTCACGTCGGTCTCCCACACACGCTAGCAGAATCGTTCATGATATCAGCCACGCAAATAGGTCAAGGAGAAGGCTGGGCATTGATCGATGACCTGAAGGACAATGAAGTGTGCGAGTATTCAGTTATGAAGGATTATGAGGAAAAATTACCTTACACTATGCATTTCTGTCAGAACTACTGGCTGGGGAAGTGGTTTATCGGAAAGTATAGGTTAGATAGTGATTTCTTGAAGTGCGATAAGCCGTTATTAATGGAGCCACCGAAGGACATTGCCAAACAATATGACTTTTTCATCAAGCCTGGAGGTAATCCATACGGGATAAAAGAGAGTGTAAATCCTACAGTAGCGAAAAGGGAGGCATTCATGATTTGTCAATTGATTGCGCGATTCAATGATGCTGCATCATGGTTCAAAGATACTACATGCGAAGTAGGGACTGCAAACCACGAGAAATCATTTATATTCCACCATTCCCTTGATCCTAACAATAACGAGGGTGGCGAGAAGAAAGCGAAGTGGTAGTGTGCTACTACTCGTGTCGAAAATAATGTTGTGTAGTAAAAGCCCGTTATTTTTTTTATTTTCCCAACATCACCCGCGGGCTGAACGCCCTCCTATTCCGATTCCATCAATAAAAAAAATTTACATGCCTCTTTTTCGCCCCACTTTCGATTTCCCAGTTCCGCGTTCCGCTACCAAGACATCAACGGGTATTAACTGTTAACTGCCACGATGGATAAGATGTTTCATTCCTGCTGTCATCTAGGAAGAAGCAGCAGCACATTCGTCTTTCTTCTTCTGCTTGTTATTACACTGTGTCAAACCACCTACGCGTTTGTCTCCCCGTCGGCATCATCATGGACATCAACAGCTTTGTCAATGGCCAAACCCAAAACAAAAAAGAAGAAATCTGCCGCTTCATCAGGTGGTCTCAAAGGATTTGGATCATCTAAATCATCCACCAAAACAACAGCTGCCGAAGGATCAATCGATAGGTCAAACGCTGCACTCAAATTCTATAGTTATCTAGAACGCAACGGTGCCGAAGCAAATTTAAAACGCGTAGGTTTGGGCTACTTTCCACTACAAATTGGCCCAACTGACGAAGACATCATAAAACTACGTGGAGTAATTGCTCTTCGCGACATACCGAAAGGAGAGCCAATCATTGAAATTCCATATGAGATGGCGATTGATCTAGGAAGAGAAAATTCCGATCCAACACTGCCAGCGACTTCATTGTTGCAAAAGTACTGTGTATGGAAAAGTGACAGTAATGGTCCTCCTGCTGACAAAGAAAGAGGTGATTACTTTGCGATGCTTCCAGAGTATATGTCTGATGACTGTCTTGGTTCTACAGATTTCTTCTCAGATGAGGCTCTAGAGATGCTACAAAGTCCATTGATTAAAGAGGAGACTTTGTCACGAAGGGAACTGGTCCATTTGCGTTATGAAAGAGACGTCGAGCCTATGGCTCACATGTCATCGAATTTGTATCGATGGTCTCAAGAGGAAGTGGCAACTGAGTCTCACCTTCGGTGGGCATCGTGGATTATCACCTCTCGTGTTCTAACTGTACAAGGGCCACCAGAATCAGGAACAGCGAATCGACTATTGATTCCGCTTATTGATATGTGTAACCATGATAGGGACAGCCCTCACATCTTAACTGGCAGAGCCATGTCTGGGGCAATGCTGAAAGTCGTCGCTGGCGTAGACGTGAAGGCAGGAGACGCCATCAACATTTCCTACGGTGGAAGTGTAGAGGGTAATGATAGATTCATTCAAGATTATGGCTTCTTGGATGGGGGCGGGAGTAAAGAGCGTGGCAAAACCGAGGTAGCAGAGGCTTACAAAATAGTGGCAAGGAAATTGACGGGAAGAATTAGAGCCATGACCAAATTGACAGTTGATGATCAAGAGCGAGCCCTGGATGCATTGAAAGCCACGACGTTAGAGGAAGACCAAGAGTTGTTAAACAGTGGACAAGTTACGAACAATGATGAAAGGACGGCAATAGAATATAGGATGGGCATGAAGCGAGCCTTGGCAGGATTATCATAAGAACACGTGTATCGATGAATGCTACTAAACATATGTGTTGCAAGATGAAGTTATACTTGAGTTGTTATGAATCAATCATATGCTCCAGATGGGGCAAAATCTCGAAGGCAAGCTGTCGAACTTCCCGACTTTGATCTCCGTTGGCAGCTCCACGAACCGACGCCACTGCATGTCTTACCTCAATTGGTTCTAGGTATTCAACCATGTTTTGGCCAGATTTTTTCGGTTGAATTGCAATTACTGTTAGAATCACCTTCAAAGCAGCCAGTCGCAATGGGCTAACAATAACAATATTGGCTCCCTCCACACATAACGATCTTAATGCACAACGTAATGTCAGACGCACAAAATCTGCCTCACTTTCGTTGCACACATCGGTCACCCAATCAAACGAACCAATCTTCGCGAAAATGGTATAAACAATTTGCAGAGACGCGGCGACGGCTAAAGGATGACGAATATCATCGTCTACAGGCCCTTCATCGACCCATGCCAGCAATACCGGCAACACTTCACTTGCAAACGACGCTAACCTCTGATCTTCAGTGGTACAACTTTGTGAATAGATGATCATTGAGTTGAATATCGAAGTCCGTGTAGACGCAGAGAAGCGCTGCTTATCAACTGCTCCATTGAATAAAACGGAGGTTGTCATATCAAACACCATTTTCAAACCACATAAGAAATCTTTTCTGCAATTATGTTCATCTGACTTGATCTGAGGCACTGTAGAATACTTTGCTTTTCGATTGAACAGCGAATCAAATACCACACCCAAAAAGTGGAAGCATCCAGTTTGCAACTTGGTGAGTTCTCTTTCAGTTTCATCAACGTATTTTGTTTGAGACTTCAGCAAAAAGTCAAACACAAATGATGCTACATTGATCAGTGCATCGCCACTAATGTCGTCATCATTAGCCGCAGGAATGTGCTGACAAACGGCAAACAAAGCTGCTTTGGATTCACGTATGCTCTGAACACCTAGTGATGTAATCGATTCAGTGCTCAAAATATCAAGTGTGGTAAAGAAGGGATTTTTGCATAGGTCAAACAGAGAAATGGGCGAATCATTCACATCTGGAGTAACCGAGAAAGGCAAGCAATGTCCGGCTACTTGGGCCAGCAGCGCTTTTTCTTCCAATGCTAGATTTCTCTCGTCATTCTTCAATGCGTGCGCCTTGAGGCCAGATGCAAGTTCTGTTGCCAACTCACACATGGCAGTTCGAGAAATTTCCGTGTCTGAGGAGAGCAAACTTTGGTAATACGCCTTTGGCAAGCGACGAAGTATAAGAAGAGGCGAAAACCGGTTGAAAACCAATTGTTCGTCTTCAATATCGAACTCTCGACAGTGTCTTAGTTCACCTACAGCAAAACGAATGACGCTGACGGTGGCTATGAGAATCTTTCGCTCCGAATCTGTCGCGTCAACATCATAGGACGTATCAACCAGACAGGAGAAGAGAGACAGAGGAATGGTACTCGAAGGCATACCAACCATCGATTTAGCAGCAGCCAACAGGACATTTCTGTACGCAGAAACTTCATCAGATGCCAAAAGAGATGACTTCCAAATTCCTCCATTTTTCTGAAAGATTACCCTGTAAGTCTTGAGCCGTTGTGCGGACAAAATTAGACATCCAACAAAGTCATCAGCGTGTTCATTTGCATTAGCCATCATCAAATCGCATAGAAGGAATGAGATTGAAGTTGAGCTAGGTATATTGCTTGTTGTGTATCTATGAGACATGTACTCGAGTAAGGGCGGTAGGACTACTTGGCAGGACACATTGCAGAAGAGTGACGGAGTAGCCGTAGCCCGTATTTTATTTGAAGCACCACCATTATTTTTCGTCGCCCAACGGCGTTTCACATCTATCATTTCCTCAATCCGCGGCAAAATATCATTCCAGACAAGTGGTGATGTGATGGATGCAGAAAATCCACTAGATTCATGTAGCTCACAAACTCTTGGGAATATCTCAATCAATTCAAAGAAAGCATCAGCTGCAGTGGCTGACAAAAGTGTTCGCTCTTGTCCATTAACCACGATTGATTGCAACTCGGGCACTATTTTGTTCATCAACATAGTTGTTTCTATCTCAATGCGTTCGAATTTGTTTGTCGTATTCTCCACTGTTTGTTCGTCACTTGCTTCTATGCTCATGCAACGAAAATGATATTGTATTAACAAAATGGCACCAATCGCTTCTATTTTGTGTCGTTTTTGCTTCTCTTCGTCGCAATTTATTGGCTGGACAAATGAACTGGTCAAACTTGACAAAACAGTGGCAATACTTTCTAAAGCTAATCCGATAGGATTGCTAAACTCCAAAACTCCGACTCCGAGTGCTAGTTGAGAAGAAATCGAATTGATCGACTTCTTCTTCTTCTTCAAAGAAGAGGCGGTGTTCTCTTGAGCAATTTGATCAAGTATCAACGTCCACAATTGTCGAAGACGCAACCCCCTTTTAGATGCATCTAAATGCTTCTCTACAAACGCCTTGATGAGCTGATATGATTTTTTGTTCATAAATTGCCGTACTCCTATTGATGATTCATTTGTTACATCTTTTTTCATCTTGGATTGGTCATTAGATTTCAGCGTGCGACGAAGCCTCGAGAGAAGTTGGGACACTTCGTAGGCGAATGCAAAGCAATGCATTTCATTTGCAGTATCAAGAGAGTCATTTTCTTCCCTGCATTCCCCGTTGACATTTGTTGAGTCTGCTTGTCTTACATTATCAAAATTCTCCTCTGCAATTATTGCAACTGGCCTATCGTCGGTTTCTACGATGATTTTTGGTTGTCTGCTATATATTGTACTTTCATCTCCATCATCATCACTGTGACTCGTGCATGTAGATTCTACCGAACTATCAACTAATTTGATCAGTGACAGTGATGGAACGATATTATCATTAGTCGGTGCCCCATCGCCATCAGTTTTGTCCATTGAATTCTCGACATCAAGTAATGCTGCCGATGTAGCAGTAACAACACGTTTTTTGTTGACAGTGCACTGAGGCAGGAGAGTTGTTGCCATAACACCGTCACCAGCTTTTCGTTGTTGATTACATTTTCTACGCGTTTCTGCAGATGATGACGATCGAAGGAGAAATCCCTGCTTCATGGATAGTCGAGAAGCACCATGGGTTTGCGAACTCCTATCATAATCCTTTTCTCGAAGAAGTTGCGTCCGCCTTGTCTCTTTTTTGTTGGCCAAAAGAAACCCCTTCCTCATCGCAGCCGAGCACCGTATTGCAGCTACTTAGCAGTCGCCGATAAATTGTGAAGTAAGCATCGAAGCAGTGGAGTGCTATTTGCTTACTACCAACTACCATATCCGATCTTTGTGATTACCATACATACAACAACAATAACTTTCTCTCTCTAGAGAGCTAGAGAGCGAGATAGACTCATCTACATACAATATAACGACGGAAGAAAGCCAGACGGGCGGATGGATCCAGTGGGGCTATTACCATGGAATCCCATATCGAGCAGCGGTGCTCCATCCTTTGAGTGCGAGGTTGAACAAATTGGTGTGGACATACTCGGGTAGTTCACGTGTGAATATCAGCTCGAATATAAATGAATTTACTGAACATTGATGGGGTAAAAGTCAAACAGTGGATGCCGAATCACGTTGCTTTCAGGATTTGGTTCATCATAAATTGGAACAAGGCAGAGTGATTGCCTATCATCATTGTCATCATTCTGTGACTTCGATCCACCGTTACGTGTGTCTCCATTGTCATTGCTATCAGCACCGAATACTGCATCTGCGTTGATTTCTACTGCATCTTCCAAACACTGCTTGAGTATCTGCTCACTTATTACTCCCTTTGACATGCGATTGAGAATAGAAGTTACCTCGCCTTCGCTTGCACTGGTCTTGATTTGTTTCACGGGACTCCATTCAGACGTCCGTTTCCTGGGAGAAGCACTTCGCACCACGCCTTCGGACTCCTCAAGCTTACGCTTTTGCATCACCTCCAGGATCCCAAACAAAGATTTGCTAACATCTGGTATATATTTGAGCAATCTTGATTTACGCTCCTTCACATCACGCAACGCATTACGTTTTGCCAAATGAGCACGCAATTGTTGACAGCAGCCTTGCAACGCCCTCTTTACACTCTGTTGAATCTCTGTAATGTCATCTCCAATATACTCCTTCCCAGTGCCCTTGAAGGGGACTTTGGTGGAGACGATAGAGACGAACACGCCTATCTTATCTCTCTTGTGATCAATCTTGTAGCTTGTCCATTTGATTTTACTATTGGCAACCCGTGTCGCCACGTCGGCACCACCCTCAAACAGAAGCGGGATACGGTTTGCAAATCTGACAACAGTGATGCCTTCTTTGGCATCTTTTCCACCTAGGGAGACGGCAGCCTCCACAATGAACGGATGTCCGTCATAGGCACCCGGTTTATCTCGAGCCGTGGCGATGATATCTGGTTCAACGACCTTTTGAATGCCAAGATTGAGATTATACTCTCCCAAAGGCGACAAACAGCCACCATCTGGACTCTTGAACAAATCATTGGTGCTCCTAAGCAGCTGCACAAGTCGAGTAATTTGTTTGTCATCCAGCTCATCGGGTCTCATGTCCTCGTCAAATGAGCTCCCCAAACGATCAATAAGTTTCTTTGCCACAACAGTAGTGATACCACTGAGATCAGACGTAAGGAACTTCAAAAGAGTTGTACAGCGCGTCCGTTCAAGAAGCTGCTGAATCAAAAGATTGTTGACACTGCTTGGATGGTGTTTCACTTCTCGAGCCTGTGCCGGCATTTGTTCCGACCTTCGATCAAATTGTAGATGAAAAGCTTTCTTCTCATCCGATCGATTCGAGTAAGACATTTCCAATTTAGCATATGGCGTAATGATTGCCAGCTGTTGGAGATACTGTACAACTCTTGATTTGTATGTTGTCCAATTTCCAGCAACGAGAACTTGCATCTGAGTTCCAATCCAACCTTCTTTGTTGTCTTGTTGCTTATGTTCAATAACTCGTGGTTGATTCTTATAGATGTCAATATCCAACACGCACGTGCTTACTTTGGGTCCAATCTTTCTCGTTCCATCTTCAGTCATGACACTGCCACCACCTCCACCTCGTACTCCCTTGACATGACTCGTCTTGATGTTGATGGGAACTCCTGTACTCTTTTTGGACCAAATCAAGGCCATCTTTGCTCCCAAACCGAACTTTCCGCGCGTTTGTCTAACTCCATACTTGGATCCGGAGAGCACTCTTCCTAATAGATCAGGGATGGCTTCATGTGCCATACCGCACCCGTTATCGCGCACAGTCACCAAGAAGTAGGCATCACCACCCGCTCGACGAGTAGGCTTTTTGGCACTATCCTTGGCACTACCCTTTTCTGAGGCGGGTGTTTGAGAATTATCATCATCATTACTATTATTTGCCGAATCATCCTTAACGTCCACCTTTTTCTTCTTCTTGGGAGGTGATGCGCCATCAGTGGGCACCCCTCTCATCTTATTAAATTGTTCTTGTGTCATCTCCTCAATTGTTACGGATACATCTGGTAACACGTTGACACTCTCACATGCGTCCAATGAATTTTCAATCAGTTCACGAAGCGTGGTGTATAGAGATTTCCCCTAAACGTAGGCAATTATTTTGAGGTTAGAGAACGAATACGTTCTAGATTATGTGAAGATCTTGTATTATGCACACATGAAACTTACAGGGTTGTCAAAGCCAGCAATGGACTGGTTCTCTGCAAAGAATTCTGCGGGTGATTTCGATACTTGGATCTCATCCTTTTTGGACGACGACATCGACCCATCTGCTGCTGATTTACGGGGTGGCATTATTAACAGCGTTGATCAGCCACATCTTTTGGATATGGTAGCTTTTTCATGTTGCAGTTGCCGTCATTGTTTGTTGACATCTCCAGCCCCCCATGAAAATAAAAGCACACCACCACCAGTCATCTATCAGCAAGCAACAAAAGAGCCGCCGCCGCCGGCCATCACCATGACGAATGAAGCTGAGGAGCCATCACCTCCTGCGTCCGCACCAACCACCACCACCACCACCACCACCACCAAGTCGTCGTCTGCTCCACGCATAATCCGCCGCAAAAAGAAGACGACGACTACGACAACATTGTCATCCGGGGGCACTATAAGCGGCGGCAACGAAATCCCTACCCACATCCAAAACAACACACAGCTACATCACATCATCTCCACCACCCTTCCCAAAGATTATGATTTCGAAATCCCCAAAACCATATGGAGGATAGAAAATTCCAATGCTCAACATGTGGCGCTGCAGTTTCCAGAGGGGTTGACAATGTATGCTTCTACTATTGGCGATATTTTGGTCAAGTTTGCTTATCGGTTTCAACCTACGACTAATAGTGCTCCATCATCATCATCATTACCAGATCAAGTCAGCGCAACAGAAGAGGAAGCAAAAGAGCATACATCAGCCCGTCCCAAGGCAATACAGTCCCTTTCCATTCTAGGTGATGTCACCTACGGAGCATGTTGTATAGATGACTTATCCGCACGTGCACTGGGGTGTGATTTACTTGTACATTACGGTCACAGTTGTCTTGTGCCATTGACCTGCACGGTAATACCATGTCTGTACGTCTTTGTTGAAATTAGAGTGGATGTGCAACATATGGTGGATTGTGTTCACATGACATTTTTGCAAGAAGAGAAAGAGCGGCGACAGAAGAATCTAGGGGGAGCAGGGTCTGAGGTTGATAGTGGTGGTGGTACTTCAAGAATTATAGAAGCATGTGTCATGGGTACAGTTCAGTTTAGATCTGCTGTGATTGAGGCAGCGCAAAGGCTTAATAGCGACGCTGACAGTTCTATCTCATCATCTGAAGGAGGTGAAATCAAATTCCAAGCAATCGTTCCTCAAGCAAAGCCCCTTTCTCCCGGCGAAACGTTGGGCTGTACAGCTCCGTCAGGACTGGCTCAACTGGACTTTCAAGACGCTCTGCTATCTCCCCGTGAAAGACGGGAAAGAAAGAAACAGGAGGCCGAAGCCGTTGCTGCTGCTGCAGGCGCTGTCAACAACGACCCAGTGGGATTCACCACCGACTCGTTCCCCAGAGAACGAGTCATGTTATTTCTTGCAGATGGTCGATTTCATCTTGAAGCCGCAATGATCTCGAATCCAACACTACGTGCATTAAGGTACGATCCATACTCCAAAACATTAACCGAAGAGCGATACGAAACAGTGAAAATGAAGCGATTACGGAGAGAAGCGATCATGGCTGTGAGAAAATCATTAGGTATATCGGATCCCCTGAAACGGGGAATTAATAGCGGTTTAACAACGCCCAGTGTTCAAGATGGTGATGATATTGCCAATAGTGTGCTGCAGCCACAACAACACTCATCATCACATCCTCCTTCCGCTGCAAACCGGAAGACTATGGGTATTATTCTTGGTACACTTGGACGTCAAGGAAATCCTGCCATATTATCACGGCTACGATCTTTGTTACACAACAGGGGGATTCAGACGATAATTGTTCTTTTGAGTGAGATCTTCCCAAAGAAGCTCGAGATGTTATCTAAACCGACAATGTCTGGAGGTAGCGGAGTATGTGCCTGGGTTCAAGTGGCATGCCCAAGGCTTAGTATTGACTGGGGACACTACTTTTGCGTACCTGTGCTAAGCCCATTCGAGCTGTATGTCGCTTTTGGCGAAGTTGACAATGCTGCTCTGTGGGTAGCAGATGAAGAGAAGGCAGATATAAATGACGACCTTACTGATCAATATCCAATGGATTTCTACACAAAAAGTGGCGGACCTTGGACAAACTACTATGACTCCAACAAACAGCGGAAAGTGTTGTCATATGGAGTATGAGACTTCAAAATAATACTGTTGTGGAGACCATCCCTGTGTAAGTGAAATTTAGAACGCTAAGTCATGCGTCACATCTCATTTGGCACGAAGCCAGTCAATGCATCGATCTGCCCTCCAACGTGGCGCAACAGAAAATGACCGGACACTCACTTTTCCCGTTGTAAATGTTCAACTATTTCGGGTCATTCTGTCCTCTACATCATTTCTCCTCTAACACTTATTTTTTCTTCCACTTCCAAAAGTAGCATATCTGCGGAGGGATACGACAGGCGCTGCAAGAACCGTCTCCTCAGAGTTGTCATGAAACAATAGTAAGTTTCTGTTGTGTGTCGAATACCAGAGACCATTGCTAATGAAGATACAACTGTTATCCCTGTCTGAAAAGAGTGATTGATAAAAGCATACGTAACTTTTCAAAATCTGCTGAAGCAACTTCAACCGTTGGACCTTGCCTTTCGCGACGGTCACATAAGTACACACATCGCTTACATTTTTTTGTCCCCTCTTCATTATAATCCAGAAAGATCCAACGATACGATATCGAAGAAATAATCATAATCGCCATCTTAGTATTATTTAACTTGTTTCAGTCCCGTTAGGCGTGTCGTTTTCGTTTGTGTCATGTGCCTCTTCTTCGATCACATCAACGTCATCAGACGGTTTCTGGGAATTTGCGTCGGCAGTTTCACCGTTGGCTTTTGTGTCTGTTTCAGCGTCGTCTCCATTTATGTTTAGACCATTCTTCAGTGCTTCCTCTAAATCGTCAACAGGAAAGCCAAGTGATTCGATCTCTGTTTTCAAGACTTGAACCTTCTCCTCCAACTCAGCGGCACCATCAAAGTTCTCGGCCGCGACAGCTGTGCCGATATCAGCCTCTAATTGTTCGACTTCTGCTTTAAGAGAAGCATACTTGTCAAGAACGCCTTCGTCTGGGATGCTGGAAACAGTACTTTTGTTTTTTAGAGCTTGCGCTATCTTTTCGGTTGAATGACCTAGCGAATTGATTTTCGACCTTAAACTTTCGGCCCTTTCTTCCAATGCTGTGGCATTGTCGTAGTCTTCGTCCAGCGCAGCTTGTTCGATTTTCGCTTCCAATTCTTCAATCTCTGCTGTTAGCGTAGAGTACTCTAGTAGAGTATCATCATCGATCACTGAATCAGAAGGGGCGTCGTCGCTGTCTATAGCGTCGTCTACAGCATTTGAAGAATACTCAACAGCATCTGAGGCCCAACCACCGTATTTTTCTCCCAAAGCTTTGCCTTCTGCCTCCAGAACACTTATTTGACTGTCAATCACAAATGCACCAACACATGCGACATTGATTGAGTCCGAATCACCAGAGTCAACGCCAGATTCTTTCACGAAACATTGCAAAGAAGCAATCCTCTCTCGCAGCGTTTCCATTCGCTTCAAACCGGCCTCCTTGCCCTTTTCTGCTGCTATTGACTTCTTCTCTTCCAACAGCAAAGTAACTTTCTGTAACTCTCCCTTCGCAGCCTGCTTTCGCTCCATTGCTTCCCCCGATAGCTCAGCTTCACACTGCTCTTTCCTTGCCAAAGCATCCTTGATCTCCTTCGATGCTTTTCCCGCAGCCTTGAAGTCTCTCTTTGCAGCCGCAACTTTCTTCTCTGCTTCAAGTATTGGCACTCGGACATCAAAAGCCGATATTTCGTCTTGTAGACTTTGGATCTTTGATTCCGCAGATATGACGTTATTGTTTGCTTCGTCTACTGCTGCCTCATACTTCAATACATCACTATCGAACTCCTGGTTGTCATCACCAATGAATTCAGTGGCTTCAAATGCACTAGATACAATGCCTTCAAAATCGTGTGCAGCCGAAACTTCAAATTTGATTTCTTCGATAAGTTTCTCACGTGTAAGCATCTCTTCGGAATGAGCTGCAACCACAGACTCGTGTGCTGCCTTAGCTTTTTCAACCGATTCTTGCTCGGCTTGCCACTCAGCGCGACTCTCCTTCACGCTCCGTTCTTTCTTCTCAAGACGACCTATTTGACGCGAGTACTTCGTCCTAACACCCCGGATCGAATCATTGTGCGATGATATCTCCTTATTGAGGGCAGCTGCTTTAGTCTCTGCCTCAGCCAACTTCTTCCTGAGCTCTTCGATCTCTTTATCAACCACTTCAAGTTTCTCGCTCGCCTGAACACGTTTCTCTTCAAATTCTTTCGTCTCTTCTGAAATCTGACTCTCCAACTCTCTTTGTTCATCAGCAAGTACTGATTCATCACGTTCGATATGTTTCAAGTCATTGCCGAGACGTTCCGTCTCTGATGAGAGGCGTTTCGATGTATTTGCAAATTGGTTCAGTACTTCATCTTCCCTTTTACGATTGTCCACTTCTGCTTGCAATTCCTTCAACTTCGAATTGATGTCACTGAAACATGCCACGACCGCTTTAGATGCTGCCTCCCTCTGCTTTTCTATTTGCGAAATGGCATCATCAATACTCTTCACAATCTCTGTTTGTTTGTTCTTCTCCAATGTGTGACGCTCAATATCGGACGCAAGGCGGTCGGCAGCTTCAAAGTCTTCATCTTCCGCAGCCTGCGTTTGCTGTGTTTCGGCATACGATATCTGTTGGGCAGCAAAGCGTTTTGTTTTTTCAGCTTCCATTCGTTCTTTGACCAATTCAGCCCTCTTTGCGCGCAGCTGTGTCACATAATCAGTCGACCTCCGTGTAACATCTGCAAAGTGATCCAATGCAGCTTGCATTTTTTCTTTAGGTGAACGCCTCTTTGCCTCTTCTTCCAACTGGCGTAGTCGTTCCTGTTCCAATTGCTTCTTATTCTCTTCTTCCTTCTGTCGGCGTTTTTCCTCTGCCACACGCTGGAGGCGTTCTTGTTCTTGCATCTGATTTTGCCGAAACATTGCCATATCCCTTTCCGCCGCGGCCCGCCTTGCCTCATCATTCTCACGCTGGATTGGATCGGTATTATTTGGATGCTCCTCATCTTCTTTCGTTGGCGACAATGACGAGGCAGATGGGTGGGAATTAGTCCTCTGAACTGGGTAAATAATATTGTTCACCACACCCCCATGAGACGAATACGAAGATATCGACGAAGCAGCATCATTATTTGATATATTGGGACTCTTCCTTCCAAAGAATCCGCTAACCCCACTAAACAAGGATGACTTCCCCTTGCTAACCGTCAAAGTCCGTGCTTCTTCCGCAGCAGCCATGGCAGCTTGATACTCACTATCTTTGGGATATGATGGAGTTTGCATAGGAGATATTTTCCATCCGCTTCCATTCTCCACTGATGATGATGTCGACGACGATGATGAAGAAGAAGCCTTCTCGTTCATCGCCCGTTCTGCTGCCATGGCAATAGCCGAACGTTGTTTCTCCTTGATAAATTCTTCGGCATTTTGCATTGCCATCTCGGCCTTCACACGCATGGGTGGTGACAATTGCGGTGGTGGCGCATCTCTCTGTATTTGAGATGCCGTTGGAGAGGATTGGTACATGGGAGCGTGATGATTCGATGATGTTGGTTGATGATAGGATGTATCAGTCGTTAACGATGGAGATGGTGATTGGAATGATGTGGGTTGTTCCGGGGCGGGAATCATCGAGTTCTTCATACCGACATTAGTAACATGGTTCGATGATGCTGTCGCCACCATCGGCTGTTGTGTTGGTTGTTGTACCACAGCAGTAGCAGATCCAACACCAACACGCACCCCACGCTTCTTCTTAACAATTTTCTTTGCACCCCCAACTCCTGGAGGAGCCCCCCATGATACTCCTGATGCAGCAGATAATACTGGACTCGGAGTGGAGAATAGATCTGAATCAGCAGCTGGTGGTGGTGGCGGCGGCGGGACAGTATCGTTGTTTTCAGTATGAGTCTCCGTGGCCATAGTATTCAATCCAGTAAACATGGAAGATCCACCCCGAGAAGAAGGTTGAATTTGAGGAATCAATGATGAAGAATGAGAGGCCATATTACTATCATTCGTGGGAGGACCAGAAAGGAACGAGAAGCCACTATTACTAGAACCAACGGGGGCCGCGGCAGTAGTAGATCCCTCGTTGTTGGTGTCTCCAATCATTGAAAATCCAGCAGTGTCGTCTACTACATCAGTCTTGTTGGCTGTTGATTCTCCATTTTCAGTATTGGAAATCATACTATTCATAAAACTAAAGGATGATCCCGCCGTTGAAACATTCGAGGCAATCTCAACACTATTATTTTTCATAGGAGGTGTAATCGATGACGATGACGACGATAGGAATGAAAATCCACTCCCCGAAGAAGAAGGAAGGTGGTGCGGTGCCTGTGGTGCCTCAGTAGCACTATAACTTGGAGAGTCTGATGAGTTATTAATAGGAGTATTGTTATTGTTGAGCCCTGCAAACATGGACGGCACTGCTGCTGCTGCTGATGGTGGTGGTTTATTATTATTTTCAGTAGATCCACCAGATAAAAACCCAAATGCGGACCCTCCCGATATTCCCCATGACATGGACGATGATTGATGCTCGCCATCTACTACGGCAGTAGTATTAGCAGGTTGCAAGAATGAAAATCCACTATTACTGCCGCTACCCGCCGCCGCCGCCGGTGCTGCTGCAGATGAGTCATCTTTGGCATCGCCTCCCTTGACTTCCAACCCTCCAAACATGATCGACGACGATTTGATGATGATCGTTTAGTTTGTTATCTCGCTAGAGTAGTAGTAGTGGACCGCAATGCGCTCTGCAACTTCATTGCATAAAATAGCCAAAATGATTTTGTCATTGTTATATTGCGAGGTGGGAGAATTATGGGAGTCCACATTAGTAGGCACCTGGAGATTCGATGTGACACTATCTACATACATACGTATTGTATTCGCCGTCGAGATGATGGATGGACTGCGAATCATGTGATACATACAGCGGGGGGTGACAGAGATTGAGGCTGATCGATAGTTATTATCATATCATCATGGCCCAGAAACAACAAGCTAGAGGAGCAACAGTCGGCGTACCATTGCGAGGTGTACGAAAGTCCAAAACAAAGAATTCATCAGTCGAGTTGGTTGTATCACCATCGGATAAACGTTTTCGAGGGAAAGTTTTGGCTTCGGTTGGTTTAGATGATGATGATGATGATGATAGCTACGATAAATGTGAAGACATTGAAGAAGCAACATCATCATCTCATCGGCATCATCGTCAACTGGGTAGAAACAAATCTGGAAATAACAATAATAATAAGAGACGTGTTGGTGACAATGGTGCAAAGATACAGAAGTCTCGTCATGCATCTGAAGATTTAGAGTTACTCGAAGAAGAAATAGAAAATGAGGGTGACGATTGTGAATACGAATCGTTTGATCAATCCAACAACAGCAAATCTACTACTACTACTACTCGATGTTCTACATTAAAACCAATATGCAACAAGTTACTTTGGATTATGTTAACTGTTGCAGCGGTCATTTTCATTTTATATGATGATGAAAAACTCGAAGAATCTGAAACTGATGAAGATGTCATTCAGAAACAACAACAACAACAACAAGCGCAACCATATTCCTATAATGGATACAAGGATGCAAGAATACCAACTGATGATCTTGCACAATTTGGGGGAGGTTTATTATATAATATTAACGGTGATGGAGCAGCACTTCCTAGTCAAGACGATGACGATACTAATGAAAACATGGATGGAATTATCAACGAGTTGCAAACTACTACTAGCCATCACCATGATCCAACTGGAATTGTCGAGGTAGATATATTATGGGAACAGTTGGATGGGTATGCTGAGATATCTGAGCCGTTGGAGGAACATGATCTGCCAGTGTTTTGGCATATACGTGAGTAAGATTTGTACGATTGACTTACAACATAATCCCCTTCGTTATTGTACATTATTTAATGTCGTTTCAGAAGAACAAACTCATTCTATATCACTTCTCTGAATATGTCTCCATTCACAGCCAAATGTGGAGGAACAACATTACAAGACATGATGGCACATTGCTTTGGTATGATAGAGGCAAACGAAGTTGGTAGACCAAACGTGAATGACGAATTGGAAATAGTCAAATTGGACAACGGGAACCGTTACGTCAATGTGGACATGTCGAATCCCGATGGAATTGAACATGCAAAAGATTTGGGATTTGGTGCAAGTGGTTTAGCAGATGTAGCGATTACTTCCTGGTTTCATGACACAGCATCAATATTTGATGTTGATCACAAAGGTCGATGNAGCAGATGTAGCGATTACTTCCTGGTTTCATGACACAGCATCAATATTTGATGTTGATCACAAGGGCCGATGCTTTGTTTTACTGCGGCATCCAATACGACGAGCAGTCAGCATGTTTTATTATCTGAAGGATGCCACCTGGGAGCACACTTACAGTGAAGTTTACCAAGAGATGGATATCAATGAATATGCAACTAGCCAATATGCAGAAGATAATTGGATGGTTAGATTCTTGACAAACGAAATGAGTGGAAATGTGTACGATAGACACCTAGACCTTGCAAAAGAAGTTCTTGAAAGTAAATGCCTTGTAGGTATCATGGAAGACTTCGCAGCCTCAATAAAACGATTCGATCGTTACTTTGGTTGGAACAAGATAGATTTTGGTGGGCCAGTATCGATGACAGATCGTGGTACATGTGTGGCCAGAGTGATAAAGAATCCAGATAATGCTCATCCTCATCCAACAGTAGAAGAAGATGGAGAAGTATGGAATCTGTTGCTGGAGAAGAACAAGTACGATCTTGCACTGTATGAATACGCAAGACATTTATTCTACGATGTTCAATCTAATATTGTATCCTAGTGTTGAGATTGCTAAATTTATTGATTCACTATTCACAATTGCTGATCATAAAAAATTAGAACTCGGCATTACCCGGATACCTTGGGAACGCGATTGCATCACGAATGTTTTCGATTCCGCAGACATACGTGACGAGACGTTCGAATCCGAGTCCATATCCGGCATGAGGAACCGATCCAAACCTTCGTAAGTCGAGGTACCACCAGTAGTCGTCCACGTTAAGGTCAAGCTCTTTCATCTTATCAACCAAGACATCCATTCGTTCCTCCCTTTGACTTCCGCCAACAAGCTCGCCTACGCCGGGCACTAAAAGGTCCATGGCGTTAACCGTCTCTCCACCATCTTCATCATTATCTCTCATGTAAAACGCCTTGATCTTCTTGGGATAGTTGTAAACAAATACTGCACTGTCAAACTTGGTCTCAGCCAACCATCTCTCATGCTCAGTTGCCAAGTCAGTTCCAAACTCAACTTCTGGGAATTGCCACTTGGAGGGATCCTTTGCAATCTCTTCTNTCAGTTGCCAAGTCAGTTCCAAACTCAACTTCTGGGAATTGCCACTTGGAGGGATCCTTTGCAATCTCTTCTTGCAAATACTTGATGGCATCTCTGTACGCACAGCGCACGAACGGTTTGTTTACCAACTTGTCCAAACGAGCCTTCAATCCCTTGTCGAAAAAATTGGCAAAGAACTCTAAATCCTCGTTACACTTCTCAATCGCATCACCTACTACTGCTTTTAACATGGCCTCCGCGTTATCCATGGCGGATGTTAAGTCTGCAAATGCCATTTCTGGCTCAACCATCCAAAACTCAGCCAAGTGACGAGTAGTTTGAGAATTTTCAGCTCGGAATGTAGGTCCAAAGGTGTACACATCGCCCAAGGCACATGCGTGAGTTTCTCCGCCTAGCTGTCCCGATACAGTCAAAAAGGCAGCTTTACCAAAAAAGTCTTCCGCATAATCAACTCCTGCGAGTTCTTTACCTTCTTCATCTTTAGCTCGTGGCAAAGATGCAACATTATCAATGTCAAGAGTAGTCACACGGAACATTTCTCCAGCTCCTTCACAGTCTGACGCGGTAATCAATGGTGTTTGTACATAGTTAAATCCTTCACCCTGGAAAAACTTATGGATGGATCCTGCCAGTGTAGATCTGACACGAGCAACGGCCGCAATAGTATTTGTACGAGGACGAAGATGAGCAATGGTACGAAGGTATTCAAGTGAGTGGCGTTTCTTAGCTAGTGGGAATGTGTCTCCAGGGCATGCGCCAACAATGCGGAGCGAGGAAGCAGAAAGCTCGACGGCTTGCTTACCACCCTGAGACTCGATGATTTGGCCAATCGCATGCACGGAGCATCCAGTTGTGAGTTTATCAATCTCTGCATTAGATGAATTGACATGACGTATTATATGTTTGTTTGTTTATCGTTTAGCAACAATTACACTCTGGATGCAACTGAAATATATACACAAAGAAATGCTTACCTTTCATGGTATCTTCATCCACACTGTCGAAAGGCAACACACATTGAATTCCACTCATATTCGATCCATCATTCACCTCCACAAACGCCAATGTCTTTTGCTTTCTCACTGTCCTCACCCATCCTTTGATCGACACTTGTTCATCTGACACTTTTGCTTCTGAAGTTTTGACACGACGCGCAGTGGTTGCCCCTGCTGCAACGGTGCTCATGTGGAGTTGAAGGGAGCGGCTGGGTGCAACGCTTGTTATCCTATCATTCTTATTGATAGTAGAGACAGAACCAGTTAGATAAGAAGAGAAAATATTGTTGCTGTTGACAGATGCAAGTGATCTTGCCCCACTCCTTCCAATACTTGATGCACTAAAGGCAGAGACTCCTCCTCTACTCGATGCTGCAACTGCAGCTACAAGACAAGCCCGAGATGCCATTTTCTTTGCTAAATGTTGTCGTTTGGTCGATATTTGGGTCATTATTGTAAAAGTGTGACGCGGGTTGTGGATAGTCAAAATTGATCAAGCAACGGAAGAAGGCAATTATGATGATTCGTGTTCTCCCCCCGTTAGGCAGTAGTATAGCAGTAGTAGTAGTAAAAGATAAAACAATCCTCCCGCTTACGCAGAAGTAAACAGCGACCAAGCAGAATAGCTGATGGTATGCCGACCGACGCCGCCGATGGCCGATGACGCATGAACATGAAGCACGCGACACGCGAGGAGGGGAATAAGCGGGCTCGCGGCGGGGGGCCCACATAATGCGAGGGTTATCCCAAGTTTCACATCACAATAACCATTAAATACTTAGAGTCATCAGTCGTCTAGCATCATTATTTAAACTCACTGCAGTTGGGAGTCCTACCAGAGTGGGAGGAACTCAACGG
>JALLBJ010000211.1:0-36804 GCA_036940105.1 Skeletonema potamos
ATTACTCAAGTACGTCAGTGATTAGCATCGCCTCCAATCCTTTGTGTTAACAACCATGAAGATAATATTATAAAACCTTATTAGTATATACCAAAAGCAGTGTACTTTAGAAGGGTATAGCACGTTCCACCTCAACTCTGCGACTCTCTTCTCGTTTGGCCTTTTCACCTGCCAACCACTCAATTACATCTTTCTCCTTTTGAATTTCCTCTTCTGCCTGTAGTTTTAGCAATGCTGTTTTGCGTTCAAGCTCCTTTGCTTGCGCTTCAGCAGCTAGTTGGTCGTTGTAAAGCTTTCTGTTGCTGCTGAGTTTCTCTTTTATCGAACGTGCGTCCGATCCGTGGCAGTTATTATAGCCTAATTCAAGGCTTATCAATGTGTCATTGTGCGATAAAGCGGATGAAAGTGCTGCACAACCTTCTCGTCCGATGCCGCACCGCCACAAACTCAAAGTTCTTAGGGTGAAGTTATCTTCAAGCGCCTTCGCCAACATTTTGAAGCATTCAATGCCATTTTTACCAGACGTTAAGGGATTTGAATCGAGTGAAATAAGCTGAACCGAACTTTTCCGCAACAGCACCGCAAGCGCACTTGCAGTCATCGAAGAGAAGTTGTTACCTCCGAGTTCGAGTTTGACTAGTGATGCAGGGAGAGAACGTACAATGGCTTGACCCACTGCGTCAGACAGAGATAGATTGCTCACATCTAATGAACAGTTTTTTTTATCGATTTTACTCGACCAATCTGAAACATCAATGGTGCCTTTTCCCTCTTCCTCAGCGTTCATCACCAACTTTCCATCAGCATAATAATATTTTTTTCTTCTGTGTTTGAAAGTGATGGACGAAAGGCAACAGATGGTGATTCAAATCTTCCGGCGATTCCCGCAGGTTGTCACAGCGCAAAATAAAGTACGATATCTTCTTAGATTACAGAATAATCCCTTCTATTCACCAAACCAACCTCCCATACCAATAATACACTTTAAGCCGCAGCCTTGTAGGACAATTTAGCACCATGTTGATCTACCCATTCGTCATTATCAAAGGGATCTCCACTCCATGCATACTGGAAGACCTTCTCTGGATCAAAACTAGACGGATCATCAATCCTATCCTCAATATCCTTTTTGAAGTGTCTCAATAACCCTTGCACTGGCCATGCAGCCGCATCTCCCAGCGCACAAATGGTGTGTCCTTCAATCTGCCGACTAATCTCCTCTAACATGGGTATTTCACGTTTGTCCGCATCTCCCTTCTCCATGCGGATCAGGATATCTTCGAGCCACGATGTTCCCTCGCGACAGGGAGTACACTGTCCACAGGATTCGTGCTTGTAAAAGTGGGATAATCGTCGAATGGCACCTACCATGTCGACGGAGTCGTCAAACATGGTCACGGCCGCTGTTCCCAAACCTGATCCCTTGGAACGTAAATCATCAAACTCCATCAGAGCCTCATCGCACTGTGCCTTATTGAGGACTGGGACGGAAGAACCACCGGGGATGCACGCTTGGAGAGAATTCCATCCATTTCTCATACCTCCGCAATGCTTTTCAATCAATTCCTGAAGTGGAATCGACATGGCCTCCTCTACGACAATCGGGTTCTTCACATGGCCAGAGATAGCAAAAAGTTTCGTTCCCCTGTTATTTGGATTTCCAAATCCTGCGAACCAAGATGCTCCACGACGCAAGATTGTTGGGGAGACGGCAACAGTTTCTACATTGGTAACGGTGGAAGGACATCCAAACAATCCAACACCAGCGGGGAACGGGGGTTTAAGACGAGGTTTGCCCTGTCGTCCCTCAAGACTTTCAATCAGCGCGGTCTCCTCTCCACAAATATACGCTCCTGCTCCACGGTGGAGATAAACATCAAAGTCATAACCCGATCCACATGCATTCTTCCCAATTAGCCCAGCAGAGTATGCCTCATGAATAGCCTCATCCAATACAACTGCCTCGTTAAAATACTCCCCCCTAATATAAATATACGCCGCACGTGCCCTCATGGCATATCCAGCAAGAAGACACCCCTCAATCAACTTATGAGGATCTTTTCTCATGATTTCCCTATCCTTACACGTACCCGGCTCACTCTCATCCGCATTCACCACCAAAAAACTAGGACGGCCATCACTTTCCTTGGGCATGAAACTCCATTTCAATCCTGATGGGAAACCAGCTCCACCACGTCCACGCAGACCAGAGTCTTTGATTTCTTGGACGATCCAATCGGGTCCCATACACATGATTTCTTTCGTGAGGTGGTAGTCACCCCGTTTGAGTGCATCTTTAAGGCGCCAATCTTGTTCTCCGTAGAGGTTGGTGAAGATACGGTCCTGGTCGGATAGTCCCCCGTAGGCGCTGTTATCATATTATTTAGAATTATTTGTGATCGGATTTTGGGCCGTTAGAGGACAGCACAATGTAGAATTATAGATATTCATTATGATGTCAGTGGGAAAATATTTTCTACATCCATTGCCGATGAAAACAATCATGTCGTTTTCTCGAATACAGCACCAGCAAAAAGACATTAAAAAAAAACTCACCCCACCCCAGCCAATAAATCAGCACGTGTCTTGGTTGACATTGACCTCAACGAGTTGGTGGCCCGAGGGGCAATGGCCCTTCGAATAGCAGCCGATAATAGCACCATGGTTTTATGCAAAATTTTTATGTTGCTTTCGTTCTTTGATGGGCGACTCACTTTCTCTCTCCTCTCGATTTATTCTGGAGCTTCGCCTTTGCCACGTAATCACTTCGATCGACTTGCTCTTCGCGTTGCATCGTCTTTTCATCATCTCCGAATAAAAAGCAAAAGCACAAGGCAGAATTATTTGTACTTAGCAGAGCACAAAAACAATGCTTCGACCGTAACAATGAATACGACAGAGCCGCCGCACAAGACAACAGATGATGAGCAGCCGGTGAATGACTGGGTCCAGCGTCTGATTGGATTTGCTGCTCAATGTGAAAACGAGGGCATTCTCGGTCTAGCGCAGGCAACCGTGAAACAGACCACAAGCATTACATTGAAACTTGCAACTGCAGTAACTTCGACAGCATGTCATATCGTGTCCGAAGCTGGACGAGCGGTGATGCAACAACATCATCTAGAAGAAAAAGAAGAAGAATGGTATGATCTACCATTGCCGCATAATGCTACACAAGTTACAAGAGAAAAGAAGGAAACTCCTTTTCTCTTCAAGATTGCGTTTCAAATCACCGATGTTATGCTGGCTTCCATTTCACCTGCATTATCAAGCAACAACAGTAGTATACATTCTGCATACAGCTATGGCATAGATTCACGATTGATAGAAGATGATGACATAATGGTTGATACTACGTCTTGCTCATTGAACAACGAAGACTTTCAAGACGCACACTCGTGTGCCTGTGACGAAAGCAGTGTATACAGTGTCTATTTTGATGCAAATGCAACCGTTTCAACTTCTTGCTCGGAAAGTGACGAAACAAATGATAATGGCTCGATCGACCGATCCTCATCGGATGACACGGAAGAATCTCAGTCTTATATTATTGATTCGTTGCCCAACAACATGCTCTACACAACAGCGACAACATCTTCTCCGACTTACTTTTTGGATCTATCGAATGATTTATTATCAAAGATTGATATTGACATACCGCTGATGAAAGGCAACAATAAGAAGGGTGACAGCTTCGCTTTCAATAGTGATGCTAACAATGAAACTGCTGTCCAAGCCGTGTTGGATGCATTAATACGATACTCTCTCGAGCTCGTGGCAGATAATAACGTGTCCATCAATTGGCACCCCGACGATGTGACAAAGAGGCTTCTAGAAAATTATGCAGCAACAACATCAGCTAATACCCAATGGATGCAATTACTTGAAAGAGAAGTACTCAAATGGACAACTCAAGTAAACAACACTCCAATGTTGAAAACCCGAGGAATTGTCAACATGACTCCCACAGAGCTCAATGATCTATTGCTAGATTGCACAAAAGTCCAACAATACAACAAGTGTTCACTTGGAAAGAAAGATTTATGTGCCTTTTACCCATTGTGTGGTGGAGAAGTAAAGATTGTTGAACACATCATGCAGATACCCATTGTTGGAGGAAAGGTAGAGACTCTGTCTTTGACTCATTCAAGACCACTTGACAACAACAACTTTGTAATCGTTTCTCGCTCGGTCAAGAAGGAGCTTAACGATGATATTTCAAACCCCTGTTTCTCGATAAGCTCTCTTCGATCTATTGAAGGTACCAACAAGACTGAACTGACAACGCTGACAAGCATATCATCTCTACCAGTACCAAAGTTCCTCATACATAGAGTTGCCTTCCATGGCGCAGATGATTTCTTTTGCAATTTACGAAAGATAACTTTTTAAGGAAGAGTGTAAACAACTTTATTCTTCCCTTCCATATCCAGCGTTGCCACTTTTGCTCTCGGATCTCCCTCTTGCAGCCATTGTACAAGGTGATCGTATGATGTTACACGAGTACCATCACTGAGTTTTCTGCCAGTAAACATCTCCGCATAGGTACAGCACGGAACGACTGCCCAAGGGATTTTCTGAGCAGATGCAAAGTCGACTATTTCCCCTGCTGCTTGATCACAATGCAAACCAATAATGAGATGACATTTCTTTAGTACCATTCGGGCCTCTTGAGCACTACTAATTTCAGATGTAGCAGTTTCTATCGTGTCGGACGATGATGTCACTGTCTCATCATTATTTGTGACCTCCTCTTCATCGTAAGATGTTCCATCTTCATGCTGTGTTAGGCCTTTGGATGTCCATGATATTTCCTTCGCTTTCAGAAGCTGCGCTTGATACCACTCGTCGGCCCGGTGGACATCTTCTTCGCTTGAGGCATTCATAAACTCCAAACACGATTCTCCGTCCAGGAAACATCTGATGTGTCTTGGGCTCTTTGATTGCCGTGTTTTGTATCCATCTTCACACGCAGGATACCACTTTGAAAACACTGGCCCTGTCCGCTTTGGCTCAAACAAGCCCTTCTTCCACTTCGTTTGAACCAAGCTTAGATTAAGTTCTCGTGGATCAACAACGACACACTCTTCTACCCCACTAAGATTGATGAGTTCCCACGCCAGTTCACCTTTTCCACCGGCCGCGTCGACAATGACTCCATTATGACGATTGAGATAGTCCATTCCATAAGTTTGCATAAGAAATATTCGAAAAACACTGTTCTTGTGCTGGTTGCGAGTATAATGCCTCCGCCCGCCCCATCGTTGCTTCTCTAATGTTGCTTGTGTTCCTCGTTCGTTCTGAGGATGTCGGAAGGCGCATAAATTGGCTTGGAGAGAAGGACACCGGCCTAATCTCATCCAGTGTCGACATATGGGTGGAGGTGGGAGGTTTACGCGGTGGCATGATTCGTGTCCCCAGGATATGCTCGACGCTTTGGTCGTAGTTTTCCCAAAACAAAACATTTTATCACCTGGAAGAATGCTCTGTTCGCAGACTCCACAGCTCAATGCATATCGGCTGATGGTACAGGGAGGGGTTGTCTCCGATCCTCTTTCGTCTGCAAAAGTAGTAGTCATGACGGACAATGAAATAACAACAGGCTCCATCATGGAGAGACAGTGGATGGAGGGCTGATGGAGGGGGGTCGACGAGAGATGAGAGACGACCTTTCTCTCTTCGGCTCGGTTTCGTGTTCGGTGCGTGACAAACATCAAAATTCGAAATTGGATGGCAAAGGTAAAGTGACGACGACAGCGACATCGACAACATCATACTGTACTCCTAAGTTTACTCATGATCTACAATCTGACATCAGAAATAATAGCATCGGCGTGATGCGATATTCTGATGTAATAAATTGAAAAATCAAACATATCTTAATATTATTTGATCGGGACGACACGCTACTGGAGTGGCGAGAGAGGAAGTACGTAGTGGTCCGATAATATGGACTTCTACCGCAAAATATCATCCGAGGACACAATCATCGTTAGGGGCAGGCACCTTTACAAACGTGATGGTAGTCTCTTCACCATCCGCGGAATTGCTTTCCCCACTCCACCTGATGATGGGACGAGCTACAACGCATCATCGTGGCTGGACATACTAAAACAACTTCGCAGTCTCGACCTCGAATTCAACACTGTCCGTCTATACCGGATGGATCCACTGAACGTTGATTACTCAGAGTTCATAGAAGGAGCTGCAGAGTTGGGAATTTACATCATCGTGCCGCTGACTTCTGCTTCAGGAGATGGTGTTCTTGATAGAACAAGGGCTGCGCCAAACTGTTACAACAAGTCACTTTTTAGTTATGGGGCGAATGCACTGAAGACGTACTTGAAACATCCAAATATTTTGGGTAAGGATCATCGAAAGAAGGATTGTTGTTTCTCCTTGTACGTCTTTGCCTCCTCACCACACCGTACTTTGACTTATGTTATTTTCCCAATGCCATGTATCCTGAGATAGGCGGAGTGGTCGGCAATGAGGTCATGAACGACGAAGCATCTTGGCGTGCAGCTCCTTGTGTTCGTAGTTACGCTAGAAATTTGAAGTTATTCATGGACAAGTTGGTAGAAGACGGAGCAGTTCAACGAACTCTCCCTTTGATATATGCAGCACAAGACTCATCCGTGTTAGGTGGGGCTGAAAATGATTCAGACACGATTGTCAAGTTGACTGCTGATTATTTAACCTGCGCTGAAACTGGGAAGGGAACAATAGTTGCTGATGTTGCCGGAGACGAACCAACGCATGGACTCCAACACTTTACGGAGAATAGATTTGGAATCTCTCCAATCGATATCTTTGGTATAAACATTGAAAGCTGGTGTAGTTCGACTCAGGATTTCTATTATAATCCCGATGGCACGATTGGTTCCTACTACTCTCTCTGGATGGCACTTCAAGCAACATCAGTTCCAGTCATCTTTTCGGAGATGGGCTGTCCTCATAAGCTGTTTGACAGGGATGACCCATTACATAGAACTGTAGAAGGGACGAGGGATTGGGCTCAAATAAAGTATGTCATGAACGAAATGAGTGACGTATGGGCTGGATTCATTGCTTACACATACGACGGCGGAGGAAACGACTTTGCCATGTTCACAGGTGGGTCGTGGGATGGTCTTAGCGTATTGCAGCCAACGCAAGATTTTTGGAACTTCAAAGAACAATTAGCCAAGCTTCCAAGCGACATGACACCTCTTGAGCAGCAACATCGACAAGAACAGGACATACTTCCGCGGCGTTGTTCTGCTGTTGAAACGGACTTTATCGAGTGCTGCGATCTAAGATTGTTCAATGACGATAAAATGCACACATTTTTTCTGTCGGCAGTTTTACCCGTAGATGTGGTAGTAAACGAATTCATTCAGCAAACAGAAGGTGAAAGTGCAAAAACATTTTGTTTCGAAATTAGGTCTGCTGGATTGGTCCTAGTGATACTAGGTATGTCTTTTACGTTGCAAAGATGGTTCGTGACACGCAAAATGTCCAATCTGAGAGAGCATTCAAAGCTTCATTCGGGTAGAAAGACAAAGTACATGTCAATAGAAGAGAGTTTATCTGGAGAGTTGTAAGCGATCTAAGTTTTATGTAATAAACGATGTTGCGTAGTTTTCTCTATTTGTACAAACATAACTTCTAATACAAGCCCGATACCTCATTCATCTCATGAGATAGACTTTTGTCATTCATCTCATGAGATAGGCTTTTGTATTCGGCAATACTTCTTCTGACTCTTGAGACTGCATGGTTTGGGTGATCAGAGCGGAATGAATCGTCACCCTCTTCAGTCAATGTTTTCAGCTTGTCAATATCAAGATCTCTGTGATGATTTTTGTAAAACGACACTTTTCTATATTCACTACTTGAAGCACTGTTTCCTGGTGAAGGCGATCTTCTCTCACGTCTACGGTGGGACATCCGACTGCGATCGTCTGTCATAACGCTGAAGCTTGCCGATTGACTCCTGTCCCTGTAGCGTGCTCTCCTCAGTATTCCGGGGGGAGTGATGTTAGAATACATGCTCGCGTGGGAAGAGTCATCATCGCGACGAATTTTGGCTCGGAGTGCTCGGTGATACAATTCTTCATTATCAAATGAGTACTTGTGATGTGGGCGATAGCCGGTATGATATAAATCGTCATGGCCAGTATCTTGCTCCTCCGATGCGTCGTCAAACGATGGAGGACGTCCACATAGGTCGAAGATACTCCATCTTCGCCAGCGACCCTTTGAAGTCTTCTTCTCTCTGATGTCTCGTTGTCCACGGTGCTTCCTACTCTCATTTCTTGCCGCTGACTTTGAGTTGTACGAGTTTAAAGAGATATCCACCGTGTACTCATCATCGGTTCCGATTGAGCCATCGTCAAAAAGCTCACTTCCATCATCGTAAGATGGTTCTTTGTTGATACGAACTCCACAACAATCAGCAACAGGTCGCCGCTCATTATGCATTGTACTCTGCTTGAGGTCATTCGTGTAGTGGGAAGTTCCGACACTGATTTCACCTCGTGGTCGTTGTTCGAACCATATCGTCTTCGGAACTCCTCGTTGAAAGAAGTGTTTTGGCGGAGGGATATATTCTTTGACATTGCCTGCAACAATTTCACGTTGGGTTATAGCGTGGGATACCCTACTGGCATCATCCGAGGAGTTGGCATCTATAATTTGTGTGGTGTCTGTGCTGGGAGGATTATTACTCTCTAACATTTTTTGCAAAGCCAACTGAGCTTCCTTGGCCTTCAAAAGTTCTGCCTTGAGTTCGGTGCGTATCCCACTCGTTTTCTTTTCGTAAGCAATATTTCCAATAGTAGTTTCTAACAAAGTCTGGGCATTTTTTGCCTGGACAAGCTCTTCGTCGAGTTTTATCTGCACTGAGGAATTATCTTGTAACTTGATTGTTTCTAGTAACTGGGTAGTATCATCAAGTGTATCTTGATAACTCTTGATCGAAGAAGTAGAAGCAAATGTCTTGCCTGGCTTGTAAATTTGCTGATCGCCCAACTTTTGATGCAACACATTGCAAACAAGACACTGCATTTCACCACTGCTGCTCTTTACATGTTGACTTCCACAATCATTGCAAGACGAATCAGACAGAGTACCTCCGTGTCCAATCGCTCTTGCAACTTCAATGCAGATCTCATCCAGAATAGGGCATACTTCACAACTGTTGCCCTCATGGGTAGGAGAATAACAATGTTCACATTGCCCATCACTCACAAGAAGGGCTTGTTCGCCTTGAATCCGTTTTGCAGCCATGACTCGATTCGAAACTGCACCTTGAATGATTGCTCTAAAGTCATTAATGGGGCAGAACACACACTTTCTAATTCCACTACCGTCGTAAGCTTCCAACATGTAATTTGCGCAGTCAGAGCATTTGTCTTGGATCATTCTGTAATCATCAATCATCTGTTCGCTAATTAACCGCATGGCAAGAGATTTCATTGGTAATGAAGGCGAAGATGATGGTATCATGTGGGGGAAAGAGATTGTCGCAGAAATCCATTTGTGCGTTTCCTTTGGTTTCGCATCGCGGTCTGACTTAGATGTGCTGGGGGATATGGTAGCGTAGATTGCTCTACGAGCCATGCTCTGTTCAGTTAAAAACGCCAGCCTGGAGTCTATAGCATCGCTTGGTGGATCACCACCAGATGAAAGTTTGGATGATGCAGTTGTCAATGCAGATGGTGAGCCATAAATACTTCTCAATGACATCCTCTTGGCATTGAACCTGTCGAGTTTAGATTGAACACTTTCTTCGTCACGGCTGCATTGTTTGTCAGATTGTTTGGCCGGTGTGATGTCATCATCTCGGGATGCTACAGGATTTTTCAGCTCTGGAGGATCTTGATGATATCTCGAGAGGATGCAGCCTTGGATACTTAATGAGGTAGTATCAGGAAGTAAAACCTTGGGTGGCGTGACTTCACGCTGAGGTGCTGGGGTGATATATGGAACCGAATTCGTGCCAGCTTTGATATGGACCACCTCTTCTGTTGGATCAGAAGTGTGGCCTGGAGGATCACGAAATAGAGGAGGGTCGCATTTACCACGTCCTTCGATTGCATTGGAATACTTTGCATAGATTTTGTCGTATTTGTCAAGGGAATTCATCCTTATTGCATTGGATGTGTCTTCTTGCAACATGTAGAGTAAGGTAAGCAATGAAGTTAAGCAATTCAATCAAGAGGAACTTCGTCCACGCTAAGAAGTGATTTCTCACTGGAGAGATGATACAAACTTCGTCTCCACTCGGTAAAATTTCCGATGCATTGAATTGGAGTCTTTGAGCTCTTCACTCACATGTTTGGCTGGGATGGAGGATGGAGGGTGGTGGCAAAAATTATCTCATAGCCAACCGCTCGCCGTCAATGAGAAAGTACCTATTACCTCCAACGAAAGCGGCTATTGTACCATCCCACAACACCAACACACGACCGGACTCGGCCTTGCTTTCCCTTTCATCTTCGTCTTCTCCTCGAGGAGGGGAGGGCTGCCTGCTGGTGTTGCTCTAACCTAATCGTGGTTCGTTTTATCATCGGCAGAGCGCTGACTGTGACGGCGTTATCATATGTTTCAAACAAGGCTCGCAGCATCATCTGCACATGACATCATGCATAAAATTAACAAGACTGCAATAATAAGATGGATCGTCGCTCTTTCACTCGTTGCTCTGGGCTCGTCATCGTCATTGCGGAGTAGTATTAATAATAGCGACATCGAGCAATCATCTTACTCGCATCAGCATCATTCATCTTCTTCAGCGCGCCTTTTGCAGAGCGATGGTCAACAACCAACAAATACAAATTCAAATGGCAGCACCCTCGTCGTTGTGGGCGCAGTGGGCGCTGTCCTATCCGTCCTTGTCTTCATTGGGGGAGTATGCTATGCAAAGCGACAATACAGTTCCGATAATGACGGGCCGAAAGGAGCGCAATATCTGAATGATACCATGGAAGAAAAAGAGATTGGTAATATCATTAGTAGCATGGAGAAAAATGCTGCAAAGAAAGAAAAGGGGGGAGGTGCTGGGGGGTACTTCAAACGGGGTAGCAGCAAGGGAGCATCGGGTACAACAACATCTTCAAATCATAATGGAAGAGCTACTGCTGATGATGATGAAGAATTAGGTTATGAATCAGACGTTCCGCCACCACCTCCACAAGGTTTTATGAACGACGAACAACCATCGGATGATGATGAGTCTGACATGCTCTTCATGTCCAATAACAGAGTTGGAGCGGGAAATAAAAGTGTTGCCGACAATACGTCACTAGGTGATGACATGTCCTTTGCATACAGTGTCGATCAGAGTAGTATTGCACCTTACAACAGGCAAGGAAATCAAGCAATTGACCCATACATTGGTGGTGCGGCCCTGCAATCCTTCAAGGATGAAAAGGGAGGCGTATTCGAATGGAATGAGGATGGTACCAAAATGGTCTACACTCCTGCCATGGGGGATGACGATAAAAGGGCTCAGAATGGATTTGTGTATGATGAGCGGAAGAAGAAGTGGGTTGTTTCAAAGCAAGTTGTTGGAGCAAAGGGTGTGAGTTTCAAACCTACAACTAGTGCTAATGACGGTAAAAGTGCAGCAATGATGATGAAAGAATCTCCAAAAGAAATACAAAGGACTCATTCGGATGTTTCGTCGAAGTCTAATGGAAGTGGTGCAACAGGATTTTCTGGATATACTGGATTGGGGAGCGAGTTCACTTTCAATGCTGTGGGAACCGACTATTCGACTGTCAGAACCCGATCTGGGACTACGTTTGTCTCTACTGGCATCGCAATACCATCACAAAGTGCAGAAGCAGTTGAGGTCGAAGGTGTTACAGACATTGATCGGTTAATGTTAACAGACAGTGAGGAATTCAGCGATGGCTCGTCTACTGATGGTCATATTGCTGGTGAACACGGCGATGAAGAACCAGGAATGATTGTACCGAAGAAGACTATTGGCCGTCTAAAAAACAACACTACTTCTATTAAAGAGGAAACGCCGTTTGATGAAGGTGGCCCAGGGAGGATTGGTCGTCCCAAGCCTGTCCCTAACTTCGATAATACATCTAGGCAAATTGTGAGGAGGAACCGAAAGCCCTCGTTTGGAAGACGAGTCTGAATAGAAGAGGAGAAGAATTCACCGTAAAGATAAAAATAATATTGAGATACTCATCTATCAAGTTTTGAAGAAAGATGATGACAAAGAGGCTAATATGCACAGTGTTCTAGCTTAACAGTTGTGAAACATAGAGTGTAACATCTCAAGGGGCATTTTTTAGTCGAGATCAAAGTCCTCGGACGCCTCTGATAGTGTCGGATCTATCGACGTAGGTTGCACAGCATCAATATTACCTAAGAGATCAGTTTCCTCTTGTTTCGGTGCGGAAATTACCTCATATGTATCTTCTTCTTCAGTGACATTTTGCCAAACTTGACCCTTTTCGGGGTCCCACGTTGCTATTGGTGGTGGTTTTGTTGTTCGTTCTTCCACCGTTCTTGTACCAGTGCTACTTAAAGGAACCGATTGTTGTGCTTGATCATGTTGTTGTGGTTGTTGTTCTGTTGGTGGCGTGTAGCTATCGTGTGTTGACCCATATCCAGCAGCCGTAGTCGCCTCGTGAACTCTTGTGTCAAAGTCTGCTAATCCTGCATTCTCATCCACCTCAGAAAGGCAGAAGATTGTGCATGCTAGACAACAAAGGACAATTCCTCCCGCGGCAAGGAAGGGTGATATGATGACGAGCCAAGAATATCCTGCGCCTTGAATTTTGGCAACCATGAAACAGAGTATAACGAGGAAAAAACATTGTGAACAACAGGTGCCTACCACCCGATAGGCTGCCTGTGCAACTTTTGCCTTGAGTTCTTCTCTCTCTTCATCCGTGAGGGGTTTATCATCATTCTTTGCGTTATCGTCCATCTGTGCGTAACCCTGCTCAACGTCGGCATTGGGATCGAAAAGCGAAGGGTCTCGCTTTGCTGCCTCGGCTTGGACTTCTACCCACTTATGAAATGCCGAGCCAATAATGCACGCAACCATGACGAATATGGGGATGAATACAATCCACCAGCTCCACTCCTCCCCAAGATCCAAATTTAATACCAGAAGCACTGTAAACACAACTCGTGCGAGAATTCTCACAACATCCATCTTGGCCTCCGCTTTAATTCGACAGGCTGCTTCGTACATCAATCCACTCTTGGCAGGCACCAAAATGAAGCGACGATGAATATCCTCCCTCTCCGCTGCATCACATGCCGCAAAGTTTTTCCCAATGGCCAACTCTAACTCTGCGTGGGTTACAATATTAATATTTGCCAACATAATCTTTTTCCTCAAAGCCATTACTTCCCAGCAATACAGTGGAATAAAGACTGCCCACCAAGGGAATGCAATGAAAGCGTCCATTTTAAGAGCAAGAAGGACTTGAAATAGGACCAAGAATCCAAATCTAACCAATGCCGACACTCGCTTGTTCATCGGGAGAGGATCCACCCATTCAGTTTCGGGGATGTGCTCTGGTCGTTTGATAGGTCCCATGAGAATCACCCGCGTGTGATAGAACAGAATCAAGACATCCCAAATCCACAGCGGTGTGAGGACAGCCACCCACTTGGCACCCCCGAATGTCCCATCGGCCATAAGGCAAATCAAAATGGGCAACAAAAAAACGGCCACATAAATAGCCAGAAAAATCGCGAATATTTTGGATCTATCTAAAATACTCGAGGTGGCAAAGTTGTGTGCCAACTCCTGTGGATCGACCGATAATGGATCCTCCATCCATTTCATCCCCCGTTCGCCAACGGCGTCATATGTTTCTCGTCGGCGTGGATCAGAGAGGACTTCATAGGCATTCCTCATTCGCGTGAACCGATCTCTGTCTTCGGCGGTGACTGTTTTGCCTTTTTGGGCGAGTTTGTCGGGGTGCATTTGGAGGGATTGCCGCTTGTAGGCTCGTTTCAGTTCGTCTTGGTTGGCGTGTTTGTCCACGCCTAACAAATCGTAGAAGGATTCACCCTCGGATTGGCGGGAGGTGAGGAAGCTGCGGCAGCAGCACAGGAAAAATGCAATGTCGAATCGCATGATGCTTATTTAGTTAAGGGTCTTCTTCTTCTCTACTTCCTGATGTGGAGGGCGACTATCTCGTCATGTTCTCGTTGGGGTAAGAGCATTCCCTTCTCAGTTGCAATGATGCAAGTTGGGTTGTTGTTGGTCGTGTGGTTGATACTTTTAAAAGCTAGCACGGGCTGAACGGAATTTTTTCGAAACGGATTCTTGTTTTCTTGTCACTCCCCCTCAGGTCACAAACAAAACTTCCCTCCGACACCTACACACCCACTCACCTCCACTCACACTCTTGTTACCTTCAGTCTCACCTCATTCAGCACCCGCATCTATAGTAAGTAGGTAGTTTGGTGCTCCTCTCCAAAATTTTGCAAAATTTTGTTGCTTGGGGTCGTCTGCTGTAGTACAGAGGCAGCTGCACTTCAAAATTTGAGATAAAGACAAATCAGAGTACAGAACAAATCGAACTCAATCCATAAGTAACATCAAATGCCAAAAAGCAGTGGAAACAAACGTCGATCGATTGCAATCCTCGCTGGGCTGGGTGTCAAGTCCAGTCAGGCCCGATCATGGTGGAGTATTGATGTACTAGATATTGAAAACATACAAAATGATGATCCAGTCTTCAAAAAGTCGTCCCGGCTGTTACTCGAGGACACATACTTTCTCTTTGGGCCTGCAGATAATAACTTGAACACTGGATTGAATGCAGACACAGGAAAAATATCCAACGTTGATGTATTTCCTCAACAATGGTCGAGTAATAACTCATCTAGTGCACTAGTGGACACTGATGTATTTCCACAACAATGGCCGAGTAATAACTCATCTAGTGTACGAGTGGACAAACCACGCGATTCCACAGCAGCTGCACCCACTGTGGATTCACCAACTTTGTCTCCTTCCAAGGCATATCAATCTGCCAACGGAGGATGCCCTCCCGAACACAAATTGCATCGATTATGGCTCTACGACTCGTATGGTGATGCTCGATATGGTGATGGATGGGGCACAACAACGCTGCAGATTAGGGATAAATCGTCATCTGATATTTTATTTGAGGGCACTCTTGATGCGCAAATGGGAGCTATTCGGTATAATGTTACCGATGCTAGCATGGCTGATGAACACATCAAAGAACACGATGATCGGGGAAGAAGGCTCGAGGACAACAGTGAAGGTAACGCAGTTTATATCTGCTTGAATGAAAATTCTTGCTACATAGGTGAGATATCTGGAGGCACCTTTACGGAAGAATGTTCATGGGAACTAACAAGAGTGGAGTTGGAAACTGGAGACAATATTGGATTGGTTGCAAAAGGTGTTGGCAGTGGATTAGGAAAGTGTGAATTTGGCTTGACGGATAGCTGTGCTCACACTTGTGATGGTAAGTTTCAATCTTTGCTTGGCTTGTTTCTGCTTCTACCTAAAATTCACTATGGTCGAACATTGATTAAACGTCAATCTACTGCACCAATTCGAACTGCAGGCTCGACCCAAACGAATCCACCGACTCAGAGCCCAACGAAGGTGCAACCAAGCAAAAGTCCAACAATGCATCCATCAGGAAATCCATCGGCATCACCAACTACATACAAAACAAAGAGGCCGACTTTGCCAATGCTTCCCAACGTCTTGCCACAAGACATACTATTCGGTGCGGATGAGTTCAATCGTATCAAGGATATTTTACTAAGTGCATCCCCCACAAGTGGACCGGCACTGGCGGACCCGAGCTCTCCTCAATCACAGGCGTTTACATGGATCTACAATCAGCATAATAATGACTCGTCGGATGAAAAAATGGTACAGCGATGGGTTTTAGCTTCATTTTACTTTGGTACAAACGGTGATAATTGGATTGTTAAGGATGGATGGCTTCAACCTCAAAGTGAATGCAGCTGGCATGGAGTAACATGCTTAAATGGAGTTGTAAGCAAGTTGGAGCTGGGACAAAATAGATTGTCGGGCTTCATTGTACCAGAAATTGCGTTGTGGAAGAATAATCTGTACGTCGTGTCGCTTGGAAATGAGTACGATGCACCATCTGACGAAAGAAATTCATTCGTGATGCCATTGCCATCGGTCTTGAGTGAACTTTCCTACATCACATTTCTAAACCTCGAAAATGTCGGGCTGGTCTCGAGCATTCCCGAAGGATTCTTTTCGAATTTGTCACATTTACAATCTGCGTATTTGAACAACAATGACATTACGGGGACTTTACCAAATAGCATCAAATATCTATCCTCTATCAAAGTACTATGGTTGGGAGGTAATAACATGGATGGAACTATTATCTCCGAGATAGGTAATTTGACAACTCTTGTGGACCTTAGTCTTGAATCCAATTTTCGTGAAGACTCAAGTGGTAATCGTGGCTTCGTTGCTGCGTTACCATCAGAAATAGGTCGTCTGACGAATTTGGAGATCTTATCTTTGGCAGATAATGCTCTTTCAGGCCAGCTGCCTTTGCAGATGGGAGATTTGATCTCATTGAGACAGTTAGACTTGCGAAACAATTTCTTTGAGAATCAGCTTCCCACCAACTTGGGTAAGCTCGAGATGTTGGAAGAGTTGGATATTTCCCACAACTGGTGAGTCTTTGTCTGTTGTGCATCTCTCTGCTGAAGTACGTTCCTCTCTGTGTGCTAACACTAGTTTTTGCTTCACTCAATAAGGCTCTCTTCAACGATTCCTTCTGAATTTGGGAACATGATTGGTCTAACATCGTTATCATTAGAGTCAAACTACAAAGATCGTAAGGGATACTTTACGTGGGGAATCAATGGCAAGCTACCGAGGGAACTTGGAAAATTGAAGAATCTACAACATCTCCGCATTAATGACAATTACCTTACTGGTACATTGATAAGTGAGATTGGGCAACTCTTCCTTCTTGAAACTTTGCACCTTCAAAATAACTTCCTAGAGGGTCCGATACCTGAAGCATACTCCAACTGTGTACTGCTAAAGGAGATTCTGCTGGAAGACAATAGTATTGATTCACAGTTCGCGATGCCTGAAGGTATCTGTCGCCTTCCGGAGCTGGACTTGGCAAAAGTTGATTGCTCAATCTCTTGTTCTTGTTGCCTTGGATGCTAAGAGCTACATCTCTCTAATTTTTAAGCATTTCATTACTTTTCATTGCGTTACTTTAAGGTGAGATCTAGACCGGTTGCTCTTTGGTCTTGGAAGGAAGGGTGAAGGATGTTGTTTCCGACTAGTACATAGCATGTAAGGGTAATTAGAGCTATGACGCACGAAGCTTGCCGCTGCCGCGTCACACTATTATTGTAGAGTCCACAATAATACTCCTCTAATTTTTGATATTAGGAGAGAAGATAACCGGCGACGACAGTGCTGAGTGCTGAAGGAGTAATTATCTTGTTAATACTGCCTCTCTCTCTCTCTCTCTCCGAATGTTGACGATGCCACTTACTGTGGGTTGAAAACAAGAATTATTACTACTATTATTGACGACTGAAGAATTCCATTTGTTGTGTTCAAAATGATTCTGCAACGAAAAGGTTCACCTATGATGTCGGATGTTGCCGTCCCATCCGCATTTGGTAACTCTAACGGAAAGACAGCCAAACGACGCCGAATTTTTCAGCCGACTTTATTTATGACCATTGTATTCTTTCTGATTCTGGTGGGGGGTTGCCTCTACGTTGGATTCAAATTTGGGGAGATCATCGGGGAGAAGTACCTTACTGGATTCGTAGAAGAGATGAAGCCGGGGTTTGTCGAGGATGAAGATTATACTCAGTTACTCAAGTATCCACCACCTCCTCTGCGTAGGGTCATCAGACGTAGCCCTCCTTGAATTGGAGGTTTGTGGTTTATGTAACACATCATTTGTATGCAATAACACCTTAAGAAATACCTGTCCTATTTTGGAAATGCAGAGAACAGATCATCTTTGTGATAACTTGAGACCTGTGAGTCTACTATAGTACTTTTTTTATAACAACGATGAGCGTCACGAGTTAAACATCGACAGTCATGTTAACGTCGTCGAGAACAATGTCATCATGGAACAACGTAGGAGCTTAGAAGTGGAGGAACGATAATGATGTTACGAAGGCCACTGCTTGGGTCAGTGATTCAGTTACCGGGGTGTGAGAAGAGTCAATTGAGGGTGCCAGTGAATCTCCTGCACTTCTTGCAAGTTCCTCTACCATATTGGATGCGCTGGTAATGACACTTTTAATGCTCTCAATATGATCTGAGGCGTCCCCTGCAACGTTCTCTGCGCCGATTGGAGCTTTAATGCTTTCAATATGATCTAAAACTTCTTTCACTGCGTTTCCGCCACTTTCATTAGCAGTTGTAGTATCCGACGCTGCAGACGTTTGAGCACTCACTTCTTTGGAAACTGCCGTCATTACTTCGTGTGAATCAACAATACTCTCCCCGCTGTCAACTTTTATGCTGGCAGTTGTTGCTGTCTCTTCAGGAAATTTCACATTCTCAACTTTGTTGTCATCCCGAATCTTTTCAATGTCTGTCAGATCGTGTGTACCAGCTGTTTCACCATCAACGCTGGCTTTTGCCCCTATTTCGTCTTTGTTCGGAGTTGGTGGCTCGGAGTTGGTCACTTCAACAGCTGAATCCGATCCTGACTTACTTTCTACCTTGGGTGTTGCTGCTTCGCCTTTAATCTGCTCTCCTTTAAGCTCCTCCACAGCACTCCCCGATACTTTTTCTTTTGCTTCCTCGAGTGATTTGATTGCCTTTTCTGCTTTTTCTTCTTCATTTTGAACTGCGACAAGCTCTTCGGAAATTGCATCTGCGTCATCCATGTCGTCACCACTTTCATAATCAGACACTACGTCGTCAACAGTTTCCTTGACACAATCAATCAATTCATCAAAAACACGGTCTGCATCTGAAATGACTCGCTCGGCCGCTGCATCTGTATTTGCATCAGATGTGATTGCCTTTGCGAGTTCTGCAGCAGCATTTTCATCTACTTGTATCTTGTCTGCTGACTCTTGCAATAATTTTTTCAGCAAACTCTTGTCTGATTCAGAATTGGATTGTTCAATTGTGGTTTTAGCTGCGTTGATAGTGCCAACGGCTTGGCCGGCTTTCTTGCCCATTTCAAGTACTGCCTCTGCCTGCATTTCGATCTTCCTTATTACAGCGAGAGCGATATTATCCACTGCTGTTAAATCGTTCACCATTTCATCAGATGCTATTTTGAGCGAGTCTGCTAATGCATCAACCTCAGCACCGCCTTCACTGCCTTCAAGCAATGCTGTTATCGTTTCAGTGTTTTCAATAGCGTCGGCCAACTTGATTGCAGTCTTTTCCATTTGTGCAAGAGTGGCGTCGTCGTCAATTACCATTTGCCTGGCAGTCTTTGCCACAAAATCTGCCATATTAGAAGATGCCTCGACCGTCTTGGCACTGAGTTCCAACTTTTTTATTACACTGTCTTTGATTTCATCTGTGAATCCATCTTGAGATGCAGCTGTGAGCACTGCACTTCGTAATACTTCCTCGGCGTCCTTCAACGCGGATGCCACGCTCTCTATTACTTTTTCAAGATCTGCAAAAAATATATGAGCAAATCATGTATGGGATGTATAATCAGAATTCAATTACTGTGAAGACATCAGTGCTACCGACGCAAAGCATTTTCGACAATCAATCTTACCTTTCTCCACCATTACATCCTTGTCGACAATATCTTCTGTTGCGCCTTCCAATATTTTTGCTGCTTGGAGCTCCTCAAACCCTCTTTTAACTTCCTTGACTTCATTCGCAATCTCGCGTCCTTGTTTTAGTGCTCCCGTAAGGATTTGTTTTGCCAAGCGTACCTCATCTCGATCACTGTCACTAACTTTGGCAACATAGTCAAAGTCTTTCAGCAGTTTCTTCTCGGCAGAAATGAGTTCGTCGAGGATGAATTGTTGAAGGCCTTCCTCTTTTACAGATTCCAACTCGGATTGTACTTGACTCAGCCGTTCCGAGAATGGTTCACCTGATTTGTAGTAGAATATATTAGATGAAGATCTTAGTTGTTTAGTCGAGAAAAGAAAAGCATGGCGACCTTTCGATCGAGCGAAAGAGAAGCAAGTCGGTAAAGTACCAGCACTAGTGGTCGCTAAGAGGAGGATATGGGCGGCGTGAATCATCTTTTGGTGATGATTGTCCCAAAGATCGAGGATATCGAGTTGGTTGAGGGGAAAAGAAAAGATCGTCCAAAATGGCGCGTGCTTACGTCACCTTTACGTCAGAAAATTCGAAAGGAAAATGCGACAGGAAGAAAAGGAGTTGGAACGGAATCGGAACCTCGCTCTTTTTTTGAGAGAACTGGACTGGTAAGAACTGACGCGTCATCGTCGCATTTTTTCTTCAGGCAGTCGTTGACCTGCCAAGTCTACAATACTCCTTCCAAAATAATACTCCCTCTGCCAGGAATTAACACGTTTGCTGTCGTTGACCTGCGTCACTCCCAATCAAAAAATCTCCCTCTGCCGGAAATCGAAACTCTCCGTCCTTTTTTATAAATGAGGAGTCATAATAAGTAGAGATAAGAGGCGACGACGAAGTAGAAATGGTAAAAACTTTCATGGAAGTCAGTCCTGAAGAAGAATCCATGACCACTGCCGATTCTCTCGACAAAGACGACAACAGTGGTGGTGACGAAAATACGTCACCTCAAAAAAGTCTGGGCATCATGCTGGGTGATGCCAACAACCCAGAAGTATCTCACGGGGACAACGCCGGCAGAACGCCTCGAATGGGAGGGCTTGCTGCCGTCGTTGATTCGTCCTTTCGATCTATTCAAAGTGCCGGCTCCGTCCTCTCGAACTTGGTCAACGCCTTCGTCCTCGTGGCACCCAAGACCCCCTTTCCCGTCACGACAAAAGATTTGAGTGATCTTAGTAACGAGCGGACGCATCAGGCTCTCGCTAGGGTTCTCCAGAAGGCAGCCGCCAATTTGCCGCCCTGTGCACCCGGGGAGGAGGAGGACTTGAAAAGTGCACGTGTTAGGATTGAGGCACTTGTCAGGCGCATTGGGACTGTGGAAGATGAAGCGGGAGGCCATGAAATGCATCGTCGCACACCAGATTCCATGGAGGAATTGCAGCGTGAGAGTGACATGGAACACGCAGCGAATGCTCTTGCGACGGTCATCCTCCGATCCAAGCCAGAAAATGGCATCACTAATGATGCCTCTGACATTGAATTTCGCAGGGAAACATTTGGTACAAATGCCATTGCGGATAAAAAACTCGATTCCTTTCTCAAATTGTGCTGGAATGCCGTTCAAGATTTTGTCCTCATCATGCTCATTGTGTTGGGTATCATTGGGATCGTCGTGGAGACAACGACATTGGAGGAGGGGCAGGAATGTGGAGCGTGTTGGCTTGAAGGCTTTGCCATCCTCTTGTCAGTTTGCATTGTGGTTCTCGTCACAGCAGGCATTGACTACGCCAAACAATTTGCATTCATTCGATTGACACGCAGCTTGCATGATACCAACACCAAGGCTGTTATTCGCGATGGTCATCAAATGAGTGTTACTGATGACGACATCGTGGTGGGTGACATTTTGAGTGTCAATGCTCACAATCTTGCTAGTATCCCGGCAGATTGCGTCTTGTTAGGTCCTCCAATCAGTGGTGGATTAAAAATGGATGAATCCTCCCTGACGGGTGAATCGAAATTGATTTCCAAGAAACCTGGAGATGTCGTTTTGAGTGGGACGACCGCCGTTCAAGGTTCTGCAAAAATGATAGTGATTGCTGTTGGGATCAACAGTGTTGCTGGGAGAATCAAAGCCCGCGTTTATGATTCCACGGATCATGATGGGGATGGCTTGGATGGAGACAGTGATTCACCTCTCTTTGTGAAGCTTGAGACACTTGCGAAGCGAATTGGACTGGCCGGTACTCTTGCCGCCCTCCTCTCTTTCGTTGTGAATTGTATCAAGGGATTTTTGTTTGATGGGCTTGATCCAAGGAGCTACATTATCGAATACATTGTAGTTGCCATAACCGTGTTGGCTGTTGCTGTTCCAGAAGGACTTCCTCTTGCAGTCACTCTTGCACTAGCATTTTCGTCCAACAAAATGATGAAGGAACAAAATTTGGTCAAGCATTTGGATGCATGTGAAACGATGGGGTGTGCCACAACAATTTGTACCGACAAAACGGGAACTCTTACTTCAAACAAGATGACGGCACGATCAATTTACACCAACGGCACTGATTTTTCCTGCACTGACCCCTCGTTGTCTCTTGGTGATTTTGTTAAAGGCAGTCCTGACAGGCCAAAGGATTCTATACTCAATATGATTGTAACTTTAATCGCTGTCGATACAATGGACGAGACTACTGTGGAATTTGAAGGAGATAGGCTAACCGCATCTACTGGAAACCCGACAGAGGTGGCCCTCTTAGTATTAGCGCATTCGCTTGGTGAGGACTGTCAAAATCTTCGTGACAGCACTCGAGGGCGTAGCTTGAAGGGTTCCCTGTCTGAGTTTTTAGTTGAGGGGAAACAAATAGAATTCTCTTCTGCACGCAAGATGATGAGCTGGGCGGTTCCCAAGATTGAGGGAGGATATCGTATTTACTGCAAGGGTGCTTCTGAGGTTGTTTTGGCAAGATGCACTCATCAGCTCACTGGTAGCACTCCTGCGATGGACGATGAGGCAAGACAACATATTCAGGGTGTTGGTGAAGTCTACAGCCGCCGTGGCATGAGAACATTGGCGCTTGCGTATCGAGATCTTCCTGATGGAGTTGATTTTGATGCGAAAAGTGCCAACACACGCAACGCCGACGGCACGGAAGCTTTGGAGGTCGAAACAAATCTAACATTTGTCGCGCTGGTCGGAATCGAGGATCCATTGAGGCCAGAAGTTCAAGGTGCCATCAAGCAGTGCTATGAAGCAGGTATTGATGTTCGACTAGTGACAGGCGATAGCCCAAATACCGCTGTGAGCATCGCTTATCAAGCGGGAATTTTGAAGGATTTTCACTTTGTCGACGGCTCAGATGAAAAGATTGCGGCGAATCTAAAACCAAATGTCCTCATGGAAGGGAAAGTGTTCAGGAGAAAGGTATATCGGATTGATGACGATGGTGAAAAGGAGTTTGACCAAACTGCTTTTGATAAGATTTGGCCTCATTTGCGAGTGCTGGCAAGGAGCTCTCCTGATGACAAACTCACGTTGGCACACGGCCTCAATCAATCTACACTTTTTACTGACAAACGTGCGTGTCTAACGTTGAAGGTTGAAGATAACATTAGTGTCTTTCCTGATCGTCAAGTGGTAGCAATGACAGGTGATGGTACAAATGATGCCCCTGCGCTCAAACGGGCTGACATTGGCTTTGCTATGGGTATTGCTGGAACGCAGATTGCCAAAGATGCAGCTGACATCATCTTGCTTGACGACAACTTTGCATCAATTGTGACGGCTGCCAAATGGGGCCGTAATGTGTATGCATCTATTCAGAAATTTCTTCAGTTTCAACTCACCGTCAATATATCTGCTGTCGTCACAGCCTTGATTGGCTCTTTTTTCTTTGCCAAGTCTCCTTTGGCAGCGATTCAGATGCTTTGGGTAAATCTCATTATGGATTCGCTTGCAAGTCTTGCACTTGCATCTGAGCCTCCAACAGACGAGCTGCTACAGCGAAATCCTGTCAATCGTTCCAAGAGCATTGTGACAACAAGAATGTGGGCAAACATGCTTGGGCAGGCAGCGTATCAGCTCGCAATTATCATGTTTCTTCTATTCGGCGGCCCGCAGGTCTTTAAGTTAAAGCCTGGTGATCAAGTCGAGCGAGAAGGGCAGAACTCGATGCATTATACTTTCATCTTCAATGCCTTCGTGTGGATGCAGCTCTTCAACGAAGTGAATGCAAGAAGTCTGGCTGGGGAGTTCAATGTATTTAAAGGAATACATCGAAATCCTTTGTTCTGCTGCATCCTCCTAGTAACCGCTGTTTTGCAGGTTATAATGGTTGAATTCGGGGGGAAAGCGCTTCACGTATCCGACGACGGATTAACCGGAGAGCTTTGGGGATGGTCATTGTTGATGGGCGCAGGATCTTTGCCTGTCCAACAATTTATCAATATTGTCTATAATCACTGTCATCTCCACTATGTTGCAATGAGAGATCGAAAACGGCTCGTAAGTGCGAGGAGGTTGAGCACGCGACAGGTTCCGGTTTAGGTATTATATTAAGACGTTTTAGGAGTAGTACATAGTTAAATTAAAGGGTGATTTCATTTCCCATAATGCCAGAAACGAAAAAAGAAGCGACGGAATACGGCATCAGAGTGTGGAAGAAGAAGCACGTTGACATTTAATTATTTATCTTATTTTGACAGAGACTCACTCTATCACGAAAGAGACGCTATCGCCTTCTTGATTTCTTTGTATCTCCTATACTGACTCGCAACAGGCCGTATGTCTGCAAAACTAGAAACTTGGCGCTTGTGCTCTTTGAAGAAATCTTTTTCGTATGATCGCAACATTTGATGCAAAGTAGCTTTCTCCGCTTTAAGTGCAGCCAGATCTTGCGATGATCCTGCGGTTCCTGATTCTACTTCATCCTCAGATTTACTAGGAGTACTTTCTTCCGAGAGATCGGTCGCTTTCTTGAAATAACTGTCACTTGGAGGCGGTGTAAGACTACCCGAAAAAAAAGTTGGCGAGGCAGAAGGGGAATTGGATGGTGAAACGTCAGCACCACGAAATGCAGCAGTACCTGGCCCTGGTAGTGCTTCTCCTTTTTCTATGGTGCTGATCTGATTCTTGTACGTATTATAGCTCTCATAGAGATGTCTAATGGGTTCTTTCTCTCTTTTCTCAGGCATCCTTCCATGTTGCGCGTGAAAATTCATATCATATTGTTTGAGTTGCTGCTTCAACTCTCGCTTTCGTTGTTGAAGTTCGGCAAGAGACATGACAGTCACGTCGGGTAGACCGCTACTGCTGCGTCTGCCAGATGATGACCGTGAAGTCCCTCCGCCAGATTGTTGCTGTTGGCGGCGTTGCGTTCTATTCCTCCAGTTGGGAGACGAAGACGTTGTTGGTGGTGAAGTGCCACCATGAGGGTTGGATGTGCCAGGATTCATAACAACCTCAACACTATCGTCACCTCGCTTCCCCGTTCTTGTTTCCAATCGAGTCCGAGGTAACGGAGAATCAGTCTCACCGCGCCCAATATCTAATGGAATGCTCAAGTGGTTAAGGCTCTGCTCTAATGGTCGAACTTGGCTAGTGGCTGGTACTTTGAATCGTTTCGAAACAAAGCGAGCTATTTTTTCGTCATCGCTGCGCCGTAAGTTCATTCGTGCCCTAGCACCACGAAAGAGTGCTTGGATGCGGCAAGCTGCATCAGCTCGGATGGCCCGTTTCCATTCTCTATATTGCGTGTATGTGCTCGCTAGAGGAGCTCTTTCGGAAAACCCTTTAGGTGCCCGACCATGCATTTTGATAAAGGCATCTTCGAATTGTGTAATTTGCGCTCGTAATGCTCGGCAGGCTGCAACTGTCCTTTTCCTCTCAGCTGCAGTTGAGGTCAATGCACGATATTGGTCTCTCATTATGGAGGGTGTCAATGATGTATGCCGATGTGCACCAATTCCAGCACTAGATGCACCCACCGATGATTGAGGAGATAAAGGGACACTTCCAATTTCTCGGCTTCTGCTCCCGGGTGAGGATAGTCCAGTTGTTATTGACTGGGAGCTACTTCTCTGCTCCTGGAGGCTTGGCATTGATAACCTATCAGTTGGTCTGATTTCGTGGAAGTGCGATGGCGGTGTTTGAGGTGTCCCTGGTTTTGCGAAAGACTCGCGCGAGGGAGAGGAAGGTGTAGAAGGAGGAGAAAAATTGGTGGGAGTGGGGTCGGAGTCTTCAATGACAACATGTTGAGATGAAAATGATGGTCCGAAAGTTGACTCTAATGCATCTGCAGAAGGTAACTGGGAGGCACCACTTGGAGGTCCACCTGGTAGTGTTGCATTTCGTGGGGAGAGAGGCAATTTGCTGTTGTTGATTGTTCGTGGGCTTTTCGTTAAGCCGAAGTTTGATAGCGACGAAGAACCGCCAGTTGTCGCGTCTTGCCATTCTTTTGACTTGCCAACACTGATTCCCCGCCGTCTTCCATACGAAGTGTCACTTTCCTTCAAGGAATTACTCAATGTGTTAATTCTACTCCAATCTCTTGAGAATAAATCCATAACGCTGTGACGAATGTGATCATCAATGGCCAGCACCTCCCATTCTTCCAGGGAGTCATTGGAAACGCTATCTCTCTTCGTACCAATACTTCCAAAACCAGTACTAGACTGGAAACTGCGTCGATGCAACCCAGGCGTTAATAGACCAACCAACAGTCCACCAGTCGGCGAGGGAGAATTCAACCTCCGCAGCTGAGACGCAGCCGTACGAAGACTTTCCGCCCGGTGGGTATCTTTCAGAATATTCCTCCCCCTCTCAAACCAACCAGAAGAAAAAACATCAAATGAATTATCCAAAATCATTTCTATCGCCGCGATGATTGCTTCGATATCACCCTGATGACGAAGGCACCAAAGCGCTGCACCAGGTGGTCGTACGAGGAAGGGGGCAATGCGTTGGACAAACCGACGTTGGTACCGCCTGGTGCCACAATAATTTCTCAACTTTGCCAAAGCTATGACGACTTCCCCCGAGGGTTGCTCTAATGTTGTTACCAAAAGTGGTGTCAGTGCTGTCATGATCTCCGATGTGGTTAATTTTGGTTTGTTGCTCCCCCCTTTGACACCACCATCGATTGTTGTATCATTGGCAATATCTAGTAAAGCCATACCCGCGGAGACGATTCCATCGTAACACTTGGCCATCCCCTCGATGCTTTCGTGGTGATTAATGGTGAGACTTTCAATGACTAATGCCGCGCTGAGTTCCGGCGTCAATTCGTGTGGGAATCTGGTCAAGACATTTGCCAGGGCGACTTTCTGATCGTGGATCGGGTCATTCTCCTTGTCATTTGGAGTGCGCGTGTAATTCTTCACTAGTTGCTCGTTATTTTTCAAGTGGTTGACAAGTGCTCTGCTGTATGATTTATTGGCGGTGTGTATTTCCTGCCGTAAGAAGTTTCGTGCCACAGCCCGATCGGCCGCCGTGACAGCATCGAAGTATCTAATTTTTCTATAATTGAAGGGTAACTTCCCCGCCCCCACCCCCGGCACCTTCCCCCCCTGCATGCCTATAGAAGAGGCATCCGGCCCAGTGGGCACGAAGAAGGGTTCCCTGTTTCTGGCGTTAATAATGTGCAGAGCCTTATTTTTCTTGGTTGGGTTAGGGCCGTCCTGCTCTATAGTTTTGTCGAAGTCGTCGTCGTCTCCCGAACTGAATTCGTCCTCCAAGTCGTGTTGTGCTGCCGGATTGATCAGAAATCTGTCTTCTGCCGGCGAGAGACGTGCTTTATTGATGCGGGCCTGAGCGAGGAGGCTCTTCCTGGCCCGGCCCTGCGGACACAAGAAGAACTTGGTCGCCACGCCCATCTGCAGCGCATTCTGGACGCATGCCAGTGCTAACCGCGCTGAGCAGCACGGATTGGGGGGCGCCTTGGCCGAGGGCGCTTCCGCTGCTGCACTGGAGCTGCTTGCGTTGCTCGGCCTCGACTGATGATGTTGATGAGCTGCGGACGGTTTGCTGGCATTGGTTTCCTCCGGCCTAGCATTTGTGTCGCCGCTGCCTGCTGCTGCGCCGCGGGATTCTCCGGCTATCAGGCCTTTGCTACGCCTGCGCCGGATTATTATTGGTCTGCTACTACCTTTTTGCGACATGTCCCCGCTGGTGAGCACGCGGCCGCTGCCACTCTCCATTGTCATCATTATTATTTTCCATCGCTAGGCTACTTATCTTGCGCTTGCGTTGTGCATGAAATGAAGGGAAAGTTCGTTTTATCTCGCTCGTCTCTCGTGAACGGTGGTCAGGGGTCAGGCGGGCTGCCCACGACCGCGCCCCCGACCCGACTGTCCTCCCGAAAACGAAACCCTCACAACCACCCGCCTGCCCGCCTCATCGGAAACATCGAGGCCTCGCTGCTATTGTACTTGCATACTGGTCAAAAGATATCGAAATAAAATGAAAGCTGGCAACAAACCATCATCGCTACCATTCTTGCTAGGGGCTTCGGCGGCTGGCGCCACTCTAGTGGCGACAGTGTCGCTCTGGATGTATCATCGTCATTCAAAGAAAAGTCGCAGGTTAGGTCTACTGGAAAGTGGTGACTCACAAGTTGATGGTGATGGTGCGCAGAAATCAAAAAATGATAACATGATTCACAGAGAAATTGATATTGAAAAAGGATCTACAGCAGATGGATTGGGACGAGTCTTGTCGCAAGGAACGATTACCATCGCCTACTGCTCCACTACAGGAACTTGTGAAGGGTTTGCAAAGAAGTTGCACAAGGAAATCCTGCATCACTCTGCCCGGCATTACAAGCTCGTTCAGCTCATCCAAGTGTCAGAAGTTGATTGGTGGGATGAACTTTTAAACAATGAAGGAGAGGCTAATGGCGGTGGTACTGGTGGACCGCCCATACTTATCTTCATCTTGCCCACGTGGACTGATGGAACCTTGCCACCCAACTCTCAAAATCTGCTGCAATCTATAAGTGAAATATCTACCGACTGGAGGGTAGCACCTGATCCTCTTCGTTCAAGCAGTCCTGAATTGCAATTGAGAGTTGGTGCGTTTGGGATGGGGTCATCCGCATATGATGCACACACTGTAGGCAAACCTGCCAAGGAAGTATTCTCTTGTTTGGTAGGCAAGTTGGGTGCAAGACCATTGGTTTCAAAGAATGTAGGGGGTAAAAGAGAAGGAAAGACCAAGAGCAAAAGTTTAATGGTTGGAGATTCAGAAGTTGGAGATTCAGAAGTGGTATTTGAAAAGTGGATGAATGGAATTGTAAACTCGGTGATTCCTTCGGGCCAGAACAACATTGTTGACGGAAAAAAAAAGACCAACAGCAACCCAAAAAAGCAGCAACGTGTTGAGGAAAAGAAGGTTGAACAGGATTGTGCATGCAAAAGCGCAGGTGATCATAATAAGGATGAGGCGGGTTGTTGTTCAAATCCTAATTCTGATGAAAACAACGAGGCTGGTTGTTGCTCAAATCAAAAATCGGATGACGACGATTCCATGACAGATTCTCTCTCGGAGGAATTTGAAAATGACGACGACGATGATGATGACGACAGCGAAGGAGACATTCTAGACGTTGAAGATATGGGAAATGTCATCAAGTCGCAATCATCTGCGAAAAAATTAGGCGAGCCAAAAGAGATGGTCACTCCAAAGCAAGCTAAGGCCCTGAAGAAAGAGGGTTACAAACTTATTGGAACTCACTCCGCTGTAAAACTATGCAGATGGACCAAGCATCAACTCCGTGGGCGCGGTGGCTGCTATAAACACACTCATTACGGCATCACCTCGTATCAATGCATGGAAGCCACTCCATCGCTGGCGTGTGCGAACAAATGCGTATTTTGCTGGCGTCATCACAAGAATCCTGTTGGCAGGGAATGGAGGTGGAAAACAGATGAACCAAAGATGATTGTTGAAGAGGCTGTCAAAGCGCATGTTGATATGATCAAGGAAACCAGAGGTATCCCTGGCATTCAGATGGATCGTTGGGCAGAAGCACATCGTGTCCGACACTGTGCGTTGAGTCTCGTTGGGGAGCCTATCATGTACCCCAAAATCAATGAATTATTGCATGAGCTTCACGAACGCAAGATTTCGACTTTTCTTGTAACAAACGGTCAGCATCCTCAGGCCATTAATGACTTGATCCCGATAACTCAGCTCTACGTGAGCGTGGATGCCTCCACCCCGGAAACGCTAGAGGCCGTTGACCGACCACTCTTTAAAGATGCTTGGGATAGGCTGAAGAAATCTTTGTCGTGCTTGAGGAACAAAGGTCAACGTACAGTTGCGAGACTTACAGTGGTCAAGGGTTGGAACTCTGATGAAATCGGAGGCTATGCTCGCCTCATTGCTCTCGGCCACTGTTCTCTTGTTGAGGTAAAAGGAGTGACTTTTTGCGGAAAATCTGACGCATCAAATCTGAATATGAGCAACTCTCCATGGCACCATGAAGTTCTTCAGTTCACGAAACTATTGTTGAAAGAACTCAATGCGATCCGAGAAGGAGGTGATGATCTAATGCCTGAATATGATTTGGCTTGTGAGCACAAGCATTCCTGTAGCGTCTTATTAGCACGGGTAGATCAGTTCGCTGTTCCAGATGAGAATGATCCTACGAAGCGTAAGTGGAGGACATGGATTGACTATGATAAATTCCAGGAGCTTGCTGCACTACATGCAGCTGATCCAACATGTACCTTCGGGGTTGAGGATTATGTCGCTGATACACCAAATTGGGCCGTGTACGGTGCTGACGAGGAAGGTTTTGACCCTACTGACAATCGTCACAGAAAGAAGAAAAAACACCCGAAATACACCAAGTTTTCTGAGGATGGAGTCCCTACACACGATACTTTCAACGAGCCACTCGGTGATGAAGAAATATCGAAGTTGAGAAAACTCATGGAAGAGAAAAAGAAGCAAGTCGGGGAAGCCACGACTGTCACAGAATTGCAAGGAGGGGAAAAGGTAATTGAAGATGCAAGCTTAATGTTTAGAGGACTTACCGTGTCAAGATAGATATGGCAGTGATATGCGACATTAGGGTAGTTAGATAATACAGCGCCTGGGTTGTAGCTATTATTGGCATCACTTATTTTTCTATCCCATTTACATTACAATGCAGTCTTTGACCTACGAAGGCTCTTTTGTCCGTCGCTGCTTTGCGACCCGGACCTCCAAAAGTTCATTGCATTGCCGAAAAAGCTTTTGCCTGCATTTGCAACCGTGCTGGATGCTACGTTGGCCCCTTCTCTTGCTACTGCCAACCCTCTTTGACCGGCCTCTCGAACCTGTTCGCCAATTTGAGGTGCAACTCCCCCATGCAGCCCATAAGCCATGATGATTGCTGGCGGAGGGTTAATCGAACGAAGGGCATGGCCAAGGCTGATTCCCCCCTTATGACATGCGAGAGTGATTTGTGATTCATAGATCCAAAGCGCTCGGCTAGATTCCAAAAGCCTATCAAGATTGCATGGTGGATATGCTTGAAGTAGACGAAGGCATGCGGAGAAGTCTCCTTCCAGCAGCTGGTCTCTTATCACCATCACCATGGTTACACCGACATATCTAAGAAAATTGTCCTTGTGTGTAGATGCAAACATGGAGTCCCAAAGGCGGATGGTATCAGGGAGAAGAAATTCTCTCGACAAGAGTGTTGTTAACCATCGAACGGAATAAAACGACGGATCAATGCCAACGCTATCCAAATGACACCGTACTTCCGGATCATGGAGAGATAGTAAGTTGATCATATTACTAATCCTTCCGTGAATTCCAGTATCGGCTTCATCCAAGTCTGGGACGAAAACATCGCGCATCTCTACAAGTACGGAGTTGAAAAGAAAGTAGGTATCCGCCTCAGCTTCCTTTGCCCATTCATCATCGGCATCGTGCGCAAGGACGAAATAAAGTGTACCGACTATTTCGTTCATGCCTTGGACATAACGAACCTGCGGAAGACAGCAACAAAGTGAGCAACGTATAGACCACATCACATCTTAGACAAAAAGTCTCATCACAACTACCCCTCCCTCACCCCCTGGTTTGCGAACTTACCCCTTTGTTCAATTTGGCCCAAACAAACAAAATCCTTTCCAAGGCAGCATACCTCTTCTGCCCCAAATCTTCCTTTGGCTCAAGAAAGAAACGTAAGTCCGGATGTGTCCGTATTACGTCCTTCCGAATTTCATCCAAAAGATGCAAATTCTCTTCCTCATCCTTATCATCCTCCTCATGCGGTGTCAATGGAATATGTGCCTCAACCCCCTCTTCCCCTGTCTTAGATATGGATACAGATCTTGCGATCTTATTCTTATCAATAATTGTAGGTTGTTCTTCGGTGTCGGACGTTTCAGCTGTATCCTTCGTGGCGGCATCTTCTCCGTCGCCTTCTTCATCGTCGTCAATAGTAAACTTGCCGGCCTCATCATCGTCGTCATCATCGGCCGGAAGAAGGAGCGATTCTTTCATTTTATCATTAAGATGATCATCTTCGGCATTCTCTCCCGCCTCTGTCGAAGGAGATTCGACTTCTAAATTTATAGGTAGCGGTTGTGTCTTCCTCAATCGACTCCTGGGAGTGTTCATCGCGCACATTGGACTTATCCTTCCCTTACTATCGTGTTCTTCTTCATCTCGAACCCACTCCTGTTGCATACGTGCTGATAACAGACCAGGCATTAGACGTTTCTTTGAGTCGGGGGGGACAGGGGTTTCTGAAAGTGGCGGCGGTGGNTGATAACAGACCAGGCATTAGACGTTTCTTTGAGTCGGGGGGGACAGGGGTTTCTGAAAGTGGCGGCGGTGGTGGCTCATCATCGTTTGTTTGTGTCGCTTCTGCATCTTTTCCATTTCCATTTGCATGTTGATTTTCTTCTTCTTCCCTCTTTTGTTTCAACTCCTTTTCATTATAACGCTCGTGAGGACTAGGACACGTTGATTCAAACAACTCATTGGCCAAATTAGCATACAACTTCCTATCACGTGCCAATACCTCATTCCATTGATCAGTTTGTGGGGGGAGATATCCTAACAACACCCTCCAAACGAGTGGGCGATAGGATCGATGTGGGTTAATACCCCCAAAAGATTGGATACGGGCGATGTGATGATTGTTGTTTGGAATGCTGCTAGTGGTGACAGTCTTTTGTTGGGGCGAGGTCGGAGTTCGAATCTCATGGGGCTCATCTGGAACTCCGCGGCTGGATAGGCGGCGAAGTTCCAGTAAATCGATGACATGGCCGGGCTTGCATTGTTTACTGTAATCAATGACGCCCGAAGCTGCATCGTCATCACCTGCATTATCATCAGTTGTCGTAGGTTCCCCCATTTCCTCTCTCATTGTGGCCAGGTTCCCTAAAAGACATCTCTCCATCGTCGCGAGGGCCACAGTGGATGAGAGGAGTGACATGTTGCTCATTTTTGGCTTCGATCCAACATTATTCACATTGTTATTATTGCTGTTGTCAGTAGCGCTGTCCATATTTTTATTGGGAGTAAAAGTCGGGGCAGCCGCTCCGTTGCGGCTGCCAGATTTCCGCCATATCTTTTTCGCTGGAATTGATTTCAGATGCTCGCTATCGTCGTCTATCTCCTCTTCGATTTCAATGACTGCAGAATCTTCTTCTCCGTCAGAAGCCCTCCATGTAATGGACGCGTTGGCTCCGGGAGTCGTGGGTGCTGAAGATGGATTTGTCGCCATTATAAAGGAGACAAGATTTTCGAGAGTTCAAACAATTAAGATGAAGATTTTGGAGTAACCTCTCGATCGAGGTGTTTTTGTCAGATTTGCTTGCCGTCCTTCTTATTCAGTCCAGCAGCGGGCTGCAACACAAGCCTGCTCAACAATTATCAACGGCGATGCCCCAATACGACAACGACAACGCTGCTTAGCAAGAGAATAATAATAAAAATTTTCCTACCATTTATATGTCTCTTTTTGATTTTTGAGCAGGGATGGAGGTTGATATGGAGAGTGATGAATGATGAAGCAATGAGAGTGACACATATTAAGTGACAGCATACCTCCCACCCACCGCCTACACCCGCGCAGCCTGCGCTCTCTTCCAGCCTCACACCTCTCTGCTCTATGATGACAGTGACAGCCGCAGGTTGCTGTTGTTGTCCTCCTACTAGCGGCAGGGAGCCCTGTTGCTTCGAGTAGGTCCACTCCTGCATTCCTTGCGACGCTGCGAGCTGTAAAGCAAGCTAAGACATACATTCATGATGTGATCTCCAGCAAACCGTTGTTAGCCGCAAAAAGTTATGACGATGAACAGCGACCGGGGAAGGGAGATCTCTACAGCGACGATGAACTCTTTGATCTATTGAATCTCCATCTTGCACTGAATTCAGAAGAGCAACTGCTAAATGGAGAGTTGAATGTTGCTGTGATTCCAGGAGGTATTCATGACCTCGTGCTGATGCGATTGATGATATTACGACGACGTCAACAACACCAACACGACAACAACCTACCACAAACCAACTTCGATTCGACAATTTGCAAACCATTTTACGCGAGAAAAAAAGAATGATAACTGCGATTGCCGCAGACGTTGATGGGACGCTGCTAACCGACGGCTGCCCCATCTTCTTTGCAATTGTATGGTCAATCGAAGTCATCATTTCCGTCCATCATCACTGGGAACCAACATGACCTTCGCTGACCCTCAGATTCGCTCCGCATATGTAGGGATCAACCACCTTGTGGCGCGGGTGTATGGATATAAAGTGATTAGAATGATTGTTTGGGTGGTGGGGTTGATGTTAATTGCTGTGGAGGGGGTGTGGTAGAGCTCTTACATGTATTATGAGGCTAGTAATGTTAAACTGCATTATACTCAAGTGCATACTGTTTGGCGTCTAGAGAAGATTCGATTTTCATTTTTTTGTTGGTGGATTTTCAAAATGAGCACCATAATCAAAGAGCTTGTATGATATTATATTTGGTAGAGCAATTGCAGAATGTCTTACAGCAGAATACGCCTTAGACAACTTCTTTCTCGGAGATTGCATTGCTGATATCCTCAATCAAACTGTGGGTCTCGAGGAAAGGGCGGCGCTGTCGGCTGAGTCAATCGCAAAGGCGTTCAAAGGCGGCGATGGTGGCGACGATTTGGAAGGCGTTGGAAAAAATGATATTCTATGCGTCTTTAGGACGGAACGAAGCATCCGAAGTGACAAGGCAGCCATTGCAGCGTTGTATGAAGCATCAAGTCAAGCAGTCCACAAAATCTCGTCTGAAATCAACGTCCATCTCTTACTATGGACTTAGCAACAAGACAACCTAAGCACCTGGAGGTAGAGTGGCAAGGACTGTAGAAGAGAGTGAAAGTACAGACTTTTATATCAGCAAATCCTTGGTGCCATGCTTGAAGAATGGTGATGCTTTGTCTGGAGCGTTTCCAACTCCGTCAATGCTCTCTGCACTATTCTCTTCTATCATAATGTCAACACTTGAGAAAACTTCTACCACTCCATACAATCTGAGCGCAATAATGCTTTTATAGGTGGAGGTGGAAGAATTCCGCTAGTGAGAAATTCACTGAAAAATAGTGTGGTGGAGATGGCAGGAGATGCTTATGCAAGTGACAGGAAACGGTTGGTCTTGCCAGAAGGTGAATTGTGCAATGAAATGATTGTCACTCGAGCGAGACTTTGGGGCAGTTTCCACAAAGATAAGGTGAAACCTAAAATTAACTGTAAATTAACTGTTAGAAAACGAACATGCATTATTCTTTACGCATTTCATTGAAACCTTACAATCAAGCTAGATTGAGACTTCTTGAGTGCTCTAGTAGTGTAGTAGAACTGACAAGTGCTCCGCAAATAATTGGTTTAACTCTCTCAGCCAACATGTTCGCCGAAGTTGACTAACCAAAGCATGCCATGCAGCCAAGATTTACGCAAACAAAAGAAGATATAGAAATATCATTCTCTGTGTTGACTTTACCCGTTCGAAAACTCACGAAATTAAGAAACGAGTATACAACAATGACAAGGAGCGGCAACAGTCGTCGGAGGTAAGAAGACTGATGATTAAAACCCTAAACCATCAAGTTGTTTAATCGACAAAGACGAAGTATCAAGTACTGAGAGCAGGCGGCCTCGTCAGGAGTACAGAGGGTTGATGCTTCTGAGGAGGATACGAATACATTGCCTTGTGAAGTCAACACTCGGAGGCATGAAGAAAAGTACAACTTGGCAAAGAAACCTCACAAGGCAGTGATGGCATCAGAACTCGTGCTCAAAATGAATTGAGAGCAGTTTTGAAGAACTCAATGATGCACGCAACAATTTGGAATTATCGTCGTGTAGAGCAGATATAAGTCTTCCACAAGACTGAATATGCAGTACCCACCGCCACTGCCGATGAAACAAGACGATGGTGTCCACTAAACTTGGTGGAATTCGTCTTACGCGGGCAACTGCCTTGTAGTTCTTTGTAGACATTTTATAGGAAAGTATGACAGTAATCAATTGCATAATAAATAAAAAATAAAAAAGTCAGCAAATGAAATAGACGAATGAAATAGACTCGCAACTAACTAAATGGAATTCGTCTTACGCGGGCAACTGCCTTGTAGTTCTTTGCAGACATTTTATAGGAAAGTATGACAGTAATCAATTGCATAATAAATAAAAAAAATACAAAGTTAATCAGTTTAGATATATCTACCTAAAATGGACAGCATGCCAAGTGCCAAGTTTCATCGAAGCTCAGTCTTCTGATTTCTCAAAACGCGTTGCCAAATAGGCGATCACCGTGGGATGCACCGGATTCCAAATAACACCATATACCATTGATAGGAGGACCTTCTCGTTACTTTTTATTGTACTATCATTGTCGTGCAAGGAAGACGTCAGGCCCTGGACACTAACTAGCTGCAGCAACTAAAAGCATGCGGTGAATGATGAAACGTTCATATTCTTACTATTTAGCATAGTTGTGCAGCACATCAAACGAACCTTCGGTCGAGGTTGATATTAAATAAATGTGGACACCATCGTCTTT